>BROG01000546.1:407500-495000 GCA_030159075.1 Atrina japonica
AACTCTTAGCTGTAATATTGGCAACGCAATTTGAATTCACTGCAGAAAAGTAGACTTAAATGTAATTTACAATACCAAAGATATATAGTGAAACCTGTATATAGGGGCCACCTAAGGGACCACAAAATATTTACATTTATATGCAGGTGACCTTATACATAGGTTCAATTTAGTTGTATGCAGTCAAAGAACTTGAACAAATTATATTATCTTTATAAACATGTAATCTTTATATACAAGTGTCCACTATAGTAGGCTTTACTGTAGATGTGCTGTAAAGTGCAAACGAAACTTCCAAGACGACAGCTTCCGATAATATGACCGACCAATCGAACTCGAATTATTTCCAAAAGAATGAAATGGTATCATACAAGGCCATACAATAAACCGACTGAGGAAGGCGACTGACAAAGCTAGATTTAACTGCCCCAAAAGCACATTAATTATCATAAATGAGTTTGTTTTTGTTCTTGTTCGTATTGTTGTTTAACGTCCTACTCAAGAATTTTTCACTCATATGGAAATGTCACCAATGCAGGTGGAGGGCTTCAAAGTTTGGTCTTTGGTCGCTACTTAGGGTCATTAAGCAGTGAGGGTTCTTTAACGTGGCGACACCTAAAATGACACGGGACCTGTTTTTTTTTTGTCCCATCCGAAGGACAGGAATACGACCTGCCGCCGACTGGATTCGAACTCACGACCTCACGGTCAAGAGTCAAACGCGCTACCGCCTGGGTCAGATATTTTAGCACAGATAACAAAACATAGATTCCCTTGAATGGACTCTGTTTTCCTACTAAAAATCAAAAGTTTAACTCATTTTTATTGCACGCCAATATCCAGATAACGGATACATCTAGTTTTTTCTTTTATCTTTCTACCTTTTATGCAATTATATCTAGTTATATCCAGTTAGTATGCGTAATACAAACTAGGTTTAATTGAGAAAATCTAGGTTTAACTGCGCCACAATCACACAAATTCATGATTGAACAGTAAGTTTTCCTCAGTTTATGTTTAACTCATTTTTGTTTTTTTTTCAGTTAAACGTAGTTTTTTTTTTCTAATATTAATGTGGGTTACTGAACAAAACGATGTTTAACTGGTAAAACACAAGGCTTAATTGAGACAAAATAGATTTAACTGATAAAGCACTCCAAACAAAATAATAAAGCGTGCACTTTGGTTTTCCTTTGATAAACCTAGTTATATTACTGTTGGTGACGAATTAAAACTATTAAGTCTAGTTATTCCCCACAGTTAATTCAAGTATTTCACGTAACCAATAATGACTGGGGAAAAATAAGTTTTTACTGTAAAAAATGGATTGACTGCGCAAAAATCACATTTATACTCATTTAGATTGATCAAATGTTTGTGATTTTCAAGCAATTAAATAAAGTTTTTCTCCGATAAACTTAGTTTTTTTCCAGTGAAAGTGGGTAACTGAGAATAAAGTATTTTCACTGTAGAAAACTAGGTTTGATTGCGAAAAACTAGCTTTAACTCATTAATATGATTTTGGAGTCTCATACATTTTTGTGATTTGACTGAGAAGAACTATGTTTCACTTAAAAATATGATGGTGGTGTATCATAGATACCACAATGTATTTCGTAAAAGTATGACATTTCAAGTTTTTGAATAAAATATACAGAAAGCAAATCTTACGACAAAATGCCGAATTGCTAGTTACTGGCAAACCATTAACGATATTAACGTTTAATGTCAAAATTCCGCTACTTTCACGGTCGGTATATTTCATACAGCTACCATGTTTCAATAACTGGTTGGCCGAGTTACCATTCGATAACAATTACTAAATGGTATTTACGATTGTGTCACCCCACTGTGTTGTTTGAATTGACTGGATTGGTGGTGGGTGGGACCGATTGATATGGAGCACTTAGTCCACCAGGACACCTGCTCCCATCTCTTAATTTACTGATGGTTGCTTTTCATCAAGTGTGCATAAAAGTGTTATGTATACTGTATGTCAAGCACATAAACCTTAAATCTTGAAAATTACACAGACATACAATCAGGCAATTTAGCAGTTACAAACAACTGCACGTTCAATCGTTACAAAATGAGTGCTGCCTGGAATTAAAACGAACACGCAAACGTAATTTAGATAACTTAAAACGAGAAAAATATGAACAAATAAGATACATAGATGGGATACTGAAGATATTTATTGCAATGCTATAAATCTACAAGTGAAATTTACGAAGCTGATAACGACTCTACATGAAATTTTATACATTCTATAGTTTTTTCTCATAGCACAGAAACAAAGAAGTGACACAGTGAATTCATTCTTATTCTTTGTCTGTTTCACACTCAACAGTTTGTCAGATGTATTATGATTGTCAATATTTCATAATGGTGAAGAAGTCCGGAAACGGTGAATCGGGAAGAGACTACTGACTCTTCGCAAATAAACCGACATATATTCTCATAAAATCAACAAAAGGTCACAGCAAGACTCGCACCTGCACTCACTTGAGGCGAAATACTTCAAATAGAAATATCTAAAGTGCAATGCTCTAACCTATCAGATACAGGTCAGAAACAACTAAATACCCGGTAAATTGGTTGGTTGAAATAGTGTAGGGAAAGCGGAGCCGATATTTTGAATGCAATAGGGTGTCTAATTGGTTTATATTATATCAATGAACATATTATTATATTTTTACACAGTAAAATAATGTATTAAGAATTGAAAATGCTGAATCAGCATAATTTTACTGGTACTTCGATATAATTAGAGACCATTTTCGGAAAAGTGCCTGAATTGTAATTTCATTGTCCATTCAATGCAAAACTGCCAGGGGTTGAAATATGGCCATGTGACAAAAAAACAAGATACATTTGCACATGTTTTGTGTTTATTTTCTGATTGTGGAAAGGACGCCGAACAGACCAATGTATAATTTATAGGTCAACATTCGTTCGAAAGATGAGGTATACAGGAAAACGTTCATACTTGTGTATATTGTACACTTCGCCCTTTGTCGTATCGATATTGGGGTGTCTAATGTATTAGCTGTGAAATAAATGAGCTGAGTAAATATTTTATCTGACGTTGTCGCAGCAAATAAAAAGCTACCAACCTCATTTCACTCGATTTGATATCAAACATATATTTTCTATTTGAAGATTAGAATTTAGTGTCTGCCAATAAATAGTTCGTTCAATGTTCTCAATTACCACTGTAAAACAAATAAGAAACGGATGCAATTTGATATTACAGAGAGAAAGACCGTGAAAAACAATGAATAGACGTAACATTTTGCAAAGACAATTGATCATTAAACGATATCACCCCTAGCTGACAATTACTGGTTTAAATTTGAATATTAGTTGGACTCTTCCTGTTATGAATAAGTATTATCCTCAAACAATACACAGACGATGTCTATTCGCGGTGATATTTGTAATGAAATACAACAATGAATAGAAATAATGTTGGGATCATCAATGTACAGATGTACAAACAAACTGACAATGCACAATTACTTGATGGAAATTATGTATAAGTATAAATACACTATAAATATTGCTACAACGACAGAATTGTAACAACAAATAGACGATTAACTCTTCCAACAACTACAGAAGACAACAATCAAACGTTTAGATAAACATTAGATTGCAACAACTGATAAAGTAATATTAATACGAAAATTTCAGATACCAATGCAAGAAGTGCAGAGGTAACAACAACATCAGACGATTAACTATCGCAACAACTGTATAAATGACAATAATCAGACAATTAACTCTCCAACCTACAAGAAAAGGCAAGTGACAACAATACTCAAACCTAAACTGTAACAACTGCAGAAACGACGAATCCCTGTGTCACAACAAAGACAATAACATCTTCCGTCGACAACTACAGAGATGACAACAACAACAACCGGATAATAACATCTTCCGTCAACAACTACAGAGATGACAACAACAACAACCGGATAATAACATCTTCCGTCAACAACTACAGAGATGACAACAACAACAACCGGATAATAACATCTGGCAACACACCTGCTGAAATGAAAACAATAAACAAATAATAATGTCTTACAACAACTGCAGTTATGACATTAGACAATATTTGTTTATTGTCAGACAATTCATTTCAGCAACAATGACAATTTGTGATATTGACAACAATACTCAAACTGCGCACGACGACAACAATGAAACTAACAATCAACAATTCTTCCCCCCCACATAAACAAATAATAATGTCTTATATATGACATTATTATATATATATTGAATTGGTGATAATATATACTGAAATAATATATATATATATATATATATATATATATATATATATATATATATATATATATATATATATATATATATATATATATATATATATATATATATCACGCGTTTGTGTAATTTCATATTCTATGTGATGTCCGTCTTGTATTTCGTATAACCCTATCCGCTGCAAAATTTGTGAATAAATCCAGCAACTCAAACACAGTCAATACACTGGCTCCAACAAATAAGCCCATGGATCCTCCGATATCACCTGTCAAAGAAACAGGAAATACGAATATAAATCATAATGACTTAAGTAAATCTTTCTAAGAATTGTCATTTGAAACATAGATTTTTGCATTAATTTTTCTTTTTGGAGAAAAAGTAATAACATTAGGAAATACATATATATTAATATTTTTTTCATTCGATTTTTTCATACTATGGGTCAATATGTGATCCTCCTTTTCATAGATTTATAGCATATATTAATTTATCTGATTTGAATATAGGATAATTATATATATTGGTAACATGATATTAAATGCGCGATTAATTTAACCAGTTACGCTGTTGGTATTGTTTCAAATAACCATATTATCGTGTATAGGTCAGTATAGGTAATTGTAATTTGGTATATAAGATCACATTTTTTACTTCACTGTTGCTTTCTATTATGTTTTGGGGGCGGCATTTGCATTGTGTGCCACACTCAACCATCTTTCTGGTATATTGTGGGACCAGTTTTAATGGCGGAAGACAGAACATGGTTACATTGTATCCGGGAAGAGATCCCCGGATATAAATTCTAACTTTAACTTCCCGGCAAAATTGGCTCACTATTATTGCTATTTTCACCATATAACCCACACATTATACGTTTTCAGTTTTTGAGAGAATTCTGTGAAACAGTGTAAAAACCACAGATACGAAAGTATCAATCGCAATGAGGTTCAAGAGAGAATATGCAAATCCGGGGAACATTTAACAAACATGGACCTCCAAAATCCATAGCTGCGATTAGGTGCCATGGAGGATTAAGCATCCCATGTTGACTGCCAAAACCAGGCAAAGTAAATAACCAAATTATAATTAACTACGTCAGGAAGGGGTCCTCGTCATAATTATTAAATACGATTCAGGAACCACAGGTCTGTTGATTCAGGAACCACACTTTTTTCTGTTCAAAAGGAATATTTAAAGAAATACTCTGTTCTCCCCTTTTCTCTGACAATTTTATATTGCAATCATCAATAAATTAATGTTCACAGACTTTAAGTGTTTTTCTTTGGAGGGGGTTATTTGTTTTTTTTTGGTTTTTTTTGTCTTTTTTTGTAAACACACGATATATCTCAAAACAAAAAGTATTTATTGAATGTCCAAGAACACGGTTAATCAATGTGCATATTTTAAAAAATCTTTCAAACATTTTCATCGAGTTTGACCTTTTTGCCGAACTCGAGAGGTTGTCATGTGACATTTGCGACGGATGTTGCGAACAGGATACGATGCCTTATTCCGGACAACTCCATCCGGACAACTGGTCCCATCCGTCAAAATGTGGACATATAATTATCGTATGTCAAACCTTTTTTAAAAAATGAACAGACAAATAGCTGTACAGTACATGTTAAATCATATGACCAAACGTTCACAGAGATACATTTTGCATTGATTCATGATATCAACTCAACGCATGACATCTGTATTAATCCTAACATTAAAAGTGGTCTGTTATCTCCAATGTTCGTCTGTACACCCACGGAAATGAATTTAAACGTTCATTCTATCACTGCACTATAATGATTTTGACATTTAAGCAATGGGGTGAATCTAAGGATAATATGCTGTTATTAACTAATGATTCAATGGCCGACATCAAGGATGAACGTGTGGTATATCAAGTTGTAATCATTAAACATAACTTGAGCGTCAACTCGACAAAAACATGTAGTCTGAAAGGATTGTCCGATAATAAAACTTATCTCAAAACACAAGGTGAGTAAAGGAATTTCTGAAATTGAAAACTGACTTCTACGAAATTATAACTGGTTATAATTAACCATTTACATTTTAAAACCAAAAAATAATTTTCAGTTGAGATTATTTGCCTTCAAATGTGCTCAAGGTCAAACCTTTCTTTTTTATCCGTTAATAAGACATAGGATCAAATACCACGAACATGTGACTGAATTGAAAAAAATTAAAATAATTCGATCGCATAACGTTTAATTTACTGACCACATTACTAGGAACCTCATGACGTATTAAGTAACACATTGGACATTATCCAGTAATGATATCACAGATTCTTAATATTGGTTATCATAGGTTGAAAACTTTGGGTCCAAATTGACTTAACATTGACTTAATACAACACAGATAAATAAAACAACTTGTAATTGGGCGGATGCTTACACCTTTATAGCTTCTGACCCTACCTCTGGATTTCCAGAGGTCCGTGTTTGTCCAATATCACCAGATTTGTATCGGCATCCTGGATATTGATATTAACTTCGCAATGAGCGCATGAGGACCTCACAATGTTTGTCACCCCGATCACCTTAATCTGGCATTCAGGTTTTAGACCAACGATATTAATATTTTCTGTAAATATGAAATCTATGTTGAAAAGCTATCGATATTATTTCATTAATTTCTGTAAAAAGCACTTCTAAAGTGTTAAATGACAACCTATATAGGGCCAGTGATTTTCCGTTTCAGATTTGCTTCAATTCTGTTTTCAGTTTTTTTTTAATTCCGTTTTTTTCTGTTTTCATAAGAATAGGAACTAAAAACATACTTTACATGAAATATATTTAACAATACAGACTTATAATCATACTTTTAATATTCTGCCACACCAGTTCAATGATAGATTTAAATAGGGGATTAAATAAAACATGTACATGTATATGCAACACTTTTTTAATGATTTTAAAATATTTTTGTTGGGAATTGTACAGGTAATTTCTAATTACCTATTTTTGCTTGAATTTATCACCTAACTTAGAACAAGTCTGATGTTTTGTTTAGTGTTTTTTGTACTTTGAATAAACTTATAAAGTAGATCTACATGTACATGTATTTAATTTTTAGTCTTTTAATTTATTGTATCAACACTAGCGTAATCTATACTATGCTGACAGACTTTGCAAAATTAAACGTCACCATCCTCATAAAGATTCCACGAAAACTATCAACCCGTGCTTATGTATTTTTTTCTTAAATGGGAGGAAGCCTCCTCTTTTTATATACATGTGTTTTCAGCCATTGTAGCTCGCTGTCAAAAACGTCAAGGTGTGAACACGTGTTTGTGTTGGTAACAAACACCGGCTGTCAATCGAGAGGTATGTCGTAAAAAGTTAGGATGGATTGTTAATTGTGAAATTTTACTATGAATTATAGAAATTGGTATATATATTCAGAATTTGAGATAAACATCATTAAAACCTAATTCAAGATATCAAATTAAAGCTATTTTTGTTTTAGAAGACACCAGATCGGCAGATGTCAGTCAGTACTGATATTACGACAATGGAAATGATGGCCCTTATCGTACGATGTGTAAATGTAGGCTAATAGATCTAAGGGATAGTAATTGATGTAAAATTATGTGATGAAATATATTTTAAATAAACAAAGATTTGAAGTTTATAACACACGGAGATAGCATACTAGTTCACAATTAAATAAATTCTATCTCATTTTGTAATTTTTAAAGATTTTTCAAAAACGCAAATTCCGTTTCATATTGTCAATTCCGAGATTCTGTCCGCGATCGCGGAAAATCACTGGCCCTACCTATAGCCTCATGAGTGTCTTATATATTACTGTGAGACGTTTCTCTTTTTCTCTTTTTATCATCACAACATTTTGAATGCTCAATTTTTAAGTCATACGGTATTCTACAATATTGATAACTTGATACTCACATAGTAAAGAAAATATGTTGTAAGCCACCTGTTGTGTTATTTCCTCGTAACTGAGTTGACGGTAAAACATATCCAACTGCAAAAAGTTGGAACTGAAAAAGAGTATTATATTGCTTTACTCTTTAATATGGTTTCTTAATTTATCTTATCTACATGAATTTAATTGTTTATCCTAACAAGACTACTTTCTTGTATAAGAGGTTTGCATGATGGTTTCATTCATATAATATCTTATATTTGTCTTGAATGTGGTCCGAAAACCGCATTCAAGACAAATATAAGATATTATATGAATGAAATTCATCATCCCCCTTGATAAGTATTGAAACATTGTTACGTATTGTTCTGTTTGTGAACATACAACCCGATGGTGGCATATGTAAAAACAATCCTATGGAAAGTGTAGTTCTGAATGCTTTTCCATGATTATAATCGTTTCAAGCAATAACGAGTAAGGAGAGACAAAACTGACAAAGTGATGATAAGTTTGAAACCATTTTTATATCTAATGTGTCGTATTATACTAAACTTTATACTATTTCTAGGTATATTTTTTGTAAAATCTCATCATGGTTTAAATTTCATTTGATATGAAAACAACTAAATTAAAGTCATATATATATATATATATATATATATATATATATATATATATATATATATATATATATATATATATATATATATATGAACCCTCTTTACAACGACCGTGTTTCTTCCCACGTAGGAATGACGTTATATCGAATATGTCACTGTAACGAATTTGATGTAGTGGGCATTTCATAGTTAGCTCCCTTGAGTATCATTTACGCATATATGTACATGTAAATAAATAAACTTACAACAACAAATATCATTATTTTATTTCATACTATTTTCAACCATTTACTAGTCATATTTATGCATGTTAATATTGTAAACATCAATGCACAATTTTTTCGGTCGCATATCGTAAATCGGTGATGTCGTGTAATCCACGGATCATGTACAAAATGCCCGAAATGCCTGAATGTAATGGTATATCTCCTGATTCCGAGTTAGCTTAATTATTTTTAAATAAAAAGCTCACCGATTGCGGTTCACAAATAAAGTTTTACTAAAATGTCTACGATTATCGTAAGTATTGAAGTATTTTAAAGATCCGCTATTGTAACCACATCGGCACGGACATGTAGCGTAACGGACCTTGTCAACAATATGTTTATTTATTTATTTATTTATCTTTTTTGTTTAATTTGTACACAATTTGTATTGCTCTTCCTGTCGCTTGAGTTCTTACGAAACCTACTGCCTACTCTACAGGTTCAAGCGCTAATCGTTGACACCTAGCCATCACCTATCAGTGCAGATTAAGAACAATTGACGGTGTAATTGTTTTATTGACGCAATTATTTTTACCTGTGATCTCAACCGTGAAGAAAATCAAGACTGAAAACAATAGTCGGATTAGCGGGTAGGATGTACTGCAATGTTATGCCGTTGTAAAGAGTTTATTTACATTGAGTTTTGTACATTTGTTCCCGCAATCTGATGTCGGAGTCGGATACCGAATATTCCGTTGTAATGAGTACTTTTTATGTACATGTACGTTTGTTCCCGAGCAATTCTTGTGGGATACCGAATATTCCGTTATAATGAATGTCGTTGTAAAGCGGGTTCACTGTATATATATATATATATATATATATATATATATATATATATATATATATATATATATATATATATATATATATATATATATATTATATATATATATATATATATCATAACTCCTAAGTTGTAGATGCATGGTCAGAACTTACTTCATTAGTCTTTCATTGATAATTAAACTTTCTCTGTATGTCGTCAAGGCATTGGCAACCTCATCAATATCACCAAAGAAAAGGATATCTCTGTCTCCAATCAGAAATCGTAGGTCATATTGACTTTGTATGTTTGATATATTGGTATCTATGCCAACAGAAACATTTGCGAAATTTTGAAGAAACTTCGAGTCGTTTGTAAAAGTGTAATACTCGATCATGGCTTCATCAACTAGAATCGTTGACCAAATATATTTCATTGTTCCTGACAGACCTTTCCAACCGTCGTAGACATTCTGTCCTCTGTTCCTGACCTCTTGGAAAAATATTCGGATAGCATTGATGTCTGATATAAAGTCTTCGGACAGAAATAGTTCTGCCAAACTGAATTTTGTTATGGAAGTGTTCTGAAAGTAATCTTCAGCCCTATGGATGACGGTGGTAACATTAGCAAACGATGTATTTATCAGGTTTTGTAGAGCAGTATTTAGATTTTGAAGATTACTGAGAACAGATTCCTTTGATCGTATTAATTCCGTTTTTAGTTGTATAAATGTACTACGTTCCGCATTCAGAACTCTTTCTGGTCTGTCAATAGTTTCAATATACATAACACTTTTGGCTTGATAGTAATTCTTACATGCCTTTGTAAAGTTTCTATTGACTTTTTTCATGATTGTAATGTTCAAATTCGATGTTTCATACGCTTCTAATAGTAGTTGTTTATACTGCTCCAAAGCACTAACAATTCTCTGTATATCTGAACCAAGACGTGGGGTGTATTTGGCTGCATAACTGTAATGCAACAAAACAGAAAAAAGTTACTCGGCCATTAAAATTTTCTACCGATTTTGAATAAACATATATATTGCCTTCACAAAATAATCGATGCTAATGCATTCATCTATATCATAGTTTAATTTAAAAAGTAAATTGGTAATTGATAGGTAAAGCATTGCATGAAAATTAATTTGCTATTCAGTATTTTCGTCATTTAAAGCGAGCCAAGCAAAGTTTGGAAATTTTAATTCATTATTTACACCACATTGTTTCATGATTAGTTTTTCTTCTTAAATGAGAAACCAGTGTTGCAACATGTGTGTGTGTGTGTGTGTGTGTGTGTGTGTATGTGTGTGTGTGTATGTGCGTGTGCGTGCGTTCGTGCGTGCGTACGTCCATGCGTACGTGCGTGTATGTATTTGTGTGTGTGTGTCCAGTTCAAAAACAATAGTCTCCAGCAATACTCGTGATTCATTTCAGTGAAATCCGTCACTTACCTGTTGTGATGCGTTGATTCATTAAGCAGTAATTTAGGTACTATATGTTTGTTATAAGACCTCGGTATAGACTTGAACTTATATCGAAATATTGGAGTTCCATTTCGGTATGCTTCATACAATACAGTGTAGTTATCAAATGCTCTCCTTGCATTATCTATGCGTGTATCAATAAAGTCAACTGTGTTCATATAAAACATCTCCCTCATAACAGTGTCGTTGATACCTGGAGAAGACAGGTGTTTTATGTTGACTTCAATTGCAAATGCAAATTCATTAAAACTTGTACAGAGGTGTCCGAAGGTTCTTTCCTCCATTGCATCTCGCCCGCGCATAAAGTTCTTTTGGACATTGTAGATCTGGTAATTATAGAGTTCGTACCTTCTATCCCAAGCTTTCTTTGTTGCAATGAAATTCATTTCCATCGCTTTCTTTTGTTCTCGAATTATTCGTTCAATCTGTGAGTGCATCAAGTATTTTATATCATTTAGTCTTTGTTTTGCACGGCTGATTTGCAACTTGAAAGATAGTAGTTTCTTTTTCTCCATTCTGTTTGTTACCTCTCTTGCGACGAAAACTTTTTCACGCAATAGCTCTACGTCAACACTGTCCAGTAATTTTTCCGCAGCGTAATTTGAAGTTTTTGCATAAGACAGCAGGGGATCAAATAATACATAATTACAAGCCGTGGGGCAGTCACAGGTTTGTTCCAATTCTGTCCTTTGCTCTGAAATAAACATAAATTTGCATACAATGTGAACAGACTTTTTCACAAAACTGTCATCATTTTTACGACTTATTTTTATATCCTTAGAATAAATTCTCCATTCTTAGCAGTGTAAAGTTGATTTGCATCAGCGGGGTATTTAATATCGCTGTATTCGCGAAATCAGCGAAATTATTACCTGTGAACATAATCAATACGGAACCAGATATCTTATACATGAATTACAAAATAGTATAAGCTTTACTATATCCGTCCTATCAGGAGAACGCGAAATTCTCTCCTTGTGAAATTAAACAACTATAGAGTATGCCGAACCAGTTTGTTTTGATCTCATCGTGTATGATTTAGGTTGCTTTACAATACATCCTCTCATGCATAACATATACATTGTATATTGTTGTTGTATAAACAACCATGTTATGGTCTATGAGCGTACAGTAATTCCAGTAAATCATATTCTAGTAGCATGATGGCAAAATGATCTGTCTACAAATACAAATTATACATTTCTAAAACAAAAGACCCTTGTGTATTATTCATTGATACTTATTGGTCAAGAGTATGCTTATTATGATAGAATCACTTGATGATTTCGTATTATTATACCTCTATGTTAGATTCTTAATCCGTATTGACCAGGAACAGAAACATCAAGTCTCCCTCACACGTTCCATTTTCCCTGTCATATCTCCTCCCATTAGGAACCCCCTCTAGAGTTATGGTTCTTGACACTTAACAACAATGGATCCTCAAAGTGAAGATTTGTCGTTAAATTTCTTGGAAAATGTTGTTGTTTTGAATAAATCATTCTTGAACATTTAATGGTAATTGTTTACTTTTTGAGTTTTTCATATCGGTATGATAAACAATTTATTGCCCTTCTATGAGGGAGATATGAATGTGTGTTCACCCTAAAACAATTATATTGATCCCTTGGGCGTCGCCTTCTGGTGAACAAACAGTCATACCTCTTTCATAGAAGGGCAATGAATGTCTCAAGCCGTACTACTACATTTTACTTACCTATCATGGGATTGAGGCAAGAGAAATATTGGTGCAGTGTACAAGCAGGCGGGTCATCTGTAATTAAACAAAATTGATAAGTCCGTGATAATATACAACGATATAAATGGAACTTAAAAAGATGAAATATTAGCTCCATACTGTTTCATTATATGTTCTTTGCTTTAATTATCAAAACGTTATTGGCGCCATACTATTTTATAACATTTCCTATGCCATTATCAATGTGTTGGGAAATGATAAACATTTTCTAAAATTTGCACTAAAGTTTACGAAGGTTACTTTGAAGGAGAACTCGATCTCTGACGCTCATATTAGAAATAGATACTCTGTGAGACTAGCCATGTTACCATCCTGAAAGACGATAGTTATGTACGAAAGGTGTTGAAATACCAAATTTAAGGACAATTTGTTATATGATTCCTTGATTTCAAATGACAACATAACAAATACATTATGTATTTACCATCAAATGTATCATTGAGCCAAGGAAACCTGATATCATATTTCACCCTTCTGTGAAGTAACAAGTACTTAATTTGTGTTTCAAAGATAAGCATTTTATATCACTTCTTTTATTCACATTATCTTCCCATGTATGCGTACTGGAGCTAGTCGCAAATTTAAAGTGGCATTACATATCATATATCCAAGATCGTCGTGTATTCCCTATGGTATTCCATTATGGGATGTATTTAAGGCCATTCCCTGTAGTGGTTTTTTAATACATATACTTGGGTATCTCTGATTATATATATATATATATATATATATATATATATATATATATATATATATATATATATATATATATATATATATATATATATATATGAACTTGGCAGCAAGCTTTATATTGAATACGAGATCGCATGCATGTTAACTGACTTGAGAGTTCAATTAGTCGTCCAATTCTATGTGTGACATTATGTGATGCAATCCACCTATAAATGACGGTCCAAGCTAGTTGCGATATATCCCAGCGAATTAGAAATTTAAGATACAACAGAATCAAGCACACACGCTTCATACTTAGACATTTTACTTACTATAGACATAGACGGGAAACTGGCAACTAAGCTATACGCAAAACGCGACGATTTCGGCTTTCCCAGTGTGAATTTTCCACATTTAAGTAGTAACATTCCACAGTCACCCGTAAATGGAGTTTATATTTCACAAATGATTCGATATGCCAGGGCTTGTTCAACATATGAAGATTTTATATATAGATGTAAACTTCTCACCGACAAATTATTTACACAGGGATATCGAAAACCGCGTTTGGTGTCAACGTTCCGCAAATTTTACGGTCGGTATGACAGTTTTGTTTGCGATCACTCTGTTTCACTGGGTGAAATGGTGAGTTGCCTTTTCGTTGGCAGTTGTTGAGACGTCTGTACCAATTGTGACAAAGATTCGTTCTTCCCGTATTTCATTTGGACTTGACTGTGGACCCACAGCGGGTGTGACCGGTCGACATGGGGTGCTTACTCCTCCATGGCACTTGATCCCACCTCCTGGTGTCCAGATGGCCGCGTTTGTCCATTTTTGCCGGATTTGTATCTGTGTCCTGGACATCCTAAAGATTTATACTTTGGTATCTGAGATATTTTATATTGCTCTTCTTTGTATCATTCGATGACAGGATTTTTGTTTTTATGCAAGTAGGATTTTCTTGGCTATTCCATATAATGCCGCATCATGCAAATAATTATTTTGACAATGCTAGTATGCGGATGGCGACTGCTAAAGGGACATTAAACTGTTTACAAAAACATCTTTTTTCCTACTTGTACCTGATTTGCAATAACAAATAAAAAAGCTATACACAAGCAGAAAGATGTTTTATTCTTATATTTATGTGAAAATAAGGTCAGGTCAGGTGTGGTATGGACATATATATTGTAAAGTGGAATGGATCAATTGCATGTGAATAAATGCAAAACTAGGTTTATGAAGCAACTTTTACAAAATCTATAGGAATTAAATTTCTTTTTGTTTGTGTATATTTCTTTTTTGTGTATTAACTAATACAAAGATATTTTTGAAAGCTAATGCCGCTTGAATAAAACGTTAACGACGAATAATTGCATCATCTACAGTAAACAGTGTGTGCCAAAACAGATTAACTGTTAATAAAATGATGATGATGATGATGATGATGATAATGATGATGATGATGATGATGCCGATAATGATGATGATGATAATAATAATGAAAATAAATAAAATCAATAATAATAATAATAATAATAATAATAATGATAGCAATAATAATTAATGTTATAATTATCCAAATAATCATAATAATGTGATAGTATTAATAAACTTATATGAACCATTTCTGCTTGGCATATAGTATTCTCTGCAACTGCATTTGTCTCTAGTGATTTTAACAAAGCATTCTGCTTTACAAGAATCGTAGGTATACTCGTCAAAGTAGAAAAGCTTCTTTTCACTGCACTTGCCGTATGGTTCTGGTAAATTGTTCAGCTATAATGAAGTATAAATATATTACGTTATACACTTTAAATTTTTAAAATTTTGTATTTATGTGCATTTTCGCATTTTACAGATCTATATCGATGAGGAATAAAGAATGAAAATATCGCTGTAATAAATTATAATTATATATAATATTTATAAAGGCACATTCTTCATAACTGTTCCCTATGGACAATGCCTCACCCGTTCGCCAGTCAGGCGACGACTGGTAAATAGCACATTACTTTTTTGAATTGGAATAACAAAGCATTTTACAGATCTCCCATCAGAAATTATTTCTATATTATTCCTATATTTCTATACCCTATATCATTTATTGAGCAGCAATATTGCACCGGAAATTGATATTGTGAATAAAACAAACAAAACTAAGTAATAACAGCAAGAAAGTACAAAATTGAATTTAATCTGGAAGGTCAAAACACGTTAAATTTACATGTAACTAGACATGAAGCTAAATTTGGTAAGAATGATAAACAAATGACAACATTCGGGTTATCTCGATACATCGTAAGTTCGTACCAAAAGGATTCGAAGTCTAAGAACGAATGAACGATTTTGGATATATATATATATATATATATATATATATATATATATATATATATATTTATATATATATATATATATATATATAGATATAGATATATAGTGTAAATACAAGTATTTGATACAAACCCTGTATAATTGAAAGCCAACATATGCTTGAGTTCCTGTTGGTATTGATAATCCGAGCTCTCGAACACGTGGGTAATCAATAATACTATGTGTTAATACTTTAACACCAGCTGCATTGTTTGGACCAGGCATGTACTCGTACTGTTCAACATTTAACAAAAGCGACAGCCCATGGTCAGCTCCTATTGTTCGAGAAAAATTAAAAAAAATCATTAATGTTTCGTAATAGTTGCAACTCAAATATAGACATGTGTAAAGTCACATATACCAACGCATCAGTTATTAGAATCATCATTGGACAAACGTTGGCCTCTGACTGGTCACCCTTGCCGCGAATTCACAGACAAATTCAACTGAAATTTGCAAGGAAAAATCCTCGCCACCATCGATAAGGCGACTCAACAGCCACTTTCGAACAGGCAATCAATATACCACTCAATGAAACACTACAAATGGAAACAAAATAACTACACCGACCACAAAATTACGGTGATATATTTAGGACATGAATTTTTTTTTTATTACATGGTAAAAAATATCTTAAAAAAAAATAATAGTTCATTTTCCGAGATAATTTTTCAAACGTTTAACAAAATATTTCAGGAAAATTAAAAAAAATGTTTTTCAAGATTTTTTATCAACAAAAAAAAAAAAACAATTTTTCCGGAAAACGCAAAATACGTTTCGTTTTCTCGATATTTTTTTTTTCTCAGCAGAAAAAAAATTATATTTCGGGAAAACGAAAAACATGTTTAACAGAAAAAAGAAATCTAAGCATACAAGACTTAATAGAGTTAGTTTCTATTTAATACCATATGCAATTTGTGTGAGAAAAAGATTTCTTGGATTAGTTATTTGATGATGCATCACATATATCATAAAATATACCAAGCTGATGTAACCTTTATATATATATATATATATACATATATATATATATATATATATATATATATATATATATATATATATATATATATATATATATATATATTACTTAAATTTGTGTATGAGTTTAAATTATGAAAATAATAAATATTATAATAGCCTACACCGCACTATACCACGCATTACTGTAAAATAACAAATCACTACACTTGTTTACTTCTTAAACCACAAATCAATTCACTTGTTTACTTCTTAAACCACAAATCACTGCACTAAGTAATTTACCTGTAGTGTAAAAATCCTTTATATGTCTGTACATGTACATGTATATCTAATCATATTATCTAAATCTGATCAAGCTTATTAATTATGCGTTAAATATCAGTGTCTATTATTCCATGTAGGTTTGTGATCGGGCACTGCATGCTAATGTATAAATAGGCCTATCAGTTCGTTTTCCCGATATATTTTTTTTTTGAAAAAAAAATCGAGAAAACGAAACATATTTTTCCCGAAATAATTTTCTGTTGAGAAAGTAAAATTGAAGAAGTACCAATCAATAATCAAAACTCGAGTCTATTATAACACGACGAATTAGATGTGCAAATGTTCTCAACAATTACAATTCCCAAACGGGATAAGACCAGGTGTCAAGAAGGAGTCAGCGTCTTCTGCTGGCAAGCCACACCCGTCGCAAATGTTCCATGGAAACCTTTCTAGTTCGATGAACGGGTCATATTCGGTAAAAATGTCAAGTTTGGTGATGAGGTGAAGTTCGGTGAAAAGCATGATTGGTGAAACGGAGTCACTGTCTGTGGCTGTGATCCAGAATACTATCTAATATCTCTGAGAGGGGGGTTTTCATAATGTTTAACAAGATCCCCGTATCAACCATAAAACTTCTAAAACGACTACTCCAAGCGTTCAACAACGTAACCCTGTGTAAGTAGTTTATTGGCTAGTCGTTTAGCTCTCAGATTAAAACATTCATAAGAAGAACATGCCCTGGCATAACGTATAAGTTGTGAAATGAAAACGCCATAGACAGGAGAAGATGAAATATTACTCCTTAGAAACAGGAAGTTTGTGATATGGAAATTGAAATCGTCTCGTTTGTCAAAGAGGGAAAAACGTATCGAGAAAACGAAATGTATGTTTCTTTTCCCCGATTTTTTTCTGTTGAAAGCGAAACCGTTTTCATCGTTTGTCCCGAAATATTTTTCTATACCGGTGAAAAATTATCTTAGGAAAACGAACTAATATGTACATATATTATATATACTTTGGCAAATCAAATCATCTGTGAGATAAAATAGATATGCATGCATAAAAGGGATATTATTACTTAAATTTGTAAAGTTGGAGATACACTTGCCAATTTTACCACGTGTTTAATAAAGTTTGGATATTTTTTGTCATTTTTAACTATAGGAAGTAAACCGTCTAAGTAGGAACTATATGTGTTTGTTTCTATGGTGTCTATAATGTCCAGTTCGTTTAAATAGATCATATTCATTCATATTCTTTTATAAGTGGACTTGGTGTTTTCACACAACCATCATTTATGCTGGCCATTTTGTTGTTGTTGTTGTTGTTGTTGTTGTTGTTGTTGTAAGTGATTCAGTAGCAGTAGGTGGGTCAATAGTAGCCACCATGCAAAAAACCTTCGCGCTCCCAGAAGTATAAACCATAGATAATTAAGTGTTATACGCACGGGAAGACTTGTACAATATAGAGAAATACAAAAATATTGGATAAACGTGCATTAAAAGCCTAAGAGCTATGTACTTCTGATCTACAAAGACATTGTTAATCGCGGTTATCTGAATATCATTTTGAGTGAAAATGCGAATATAACCTAAAATAGCTTGAGTAATTATAAGTGATTTGTTATGTTACAGCAAATCTGTATTTACTGATCATTTGGTCAATCAATTTCCAGCAAGTCTACACAATGTCAGATAAAAAAATAATGTAATATCACATAGCGAAGTGTTATGCAAGATTATCATTAAACTTTCGAATTATTACTCATTTTTAAACAAGCTGTTCTTCAAGATGATTTCAAATCCGATAAAATGTAACAAAGGAAGGCCAAATAAGGGGCGTTTACAAATTTTGAGACTGAAATATCTCTTCGCTTCTCTCCCTTACGGAAAATCTATTGATATATAGTAACTAATAATAAAATCTGTATAAAACTATTATATAATAGATCAGCCTTCTGGAAATTTTATTGTCTAAAAACTGTTAATGTAAAATCTATTCGTTCAGAGGAAACCTCGTTAATAGTTTAAGTTTGTTTTGAAATTCAATTGTCGAACCACCTCCCATACAAAAATCAATTTATTCAGGGGAAACATCGTGATTAATTTTAATAGCTTTTAAAATTAATAGGAATATTATTTCATCTATTGTACTTGAGGAAAGTATGAGCATAATTTAGAAAGTTTTTCCCATCGTAGATAATGTTATTTCAATATTCAATTATGAAAACAAAACAATTAAGATATGAAGCAAAAAAAAAGAAAAGTGTTAAAACTCAATTTAAGTTTCTATACGCTCAACAAAGGGAAATCGTGTAAGCAAAGTAATTTTGGAATACAAATTGATAAATTAAATTATACTAGCATACATAGCATATTAACTACTTAACAAATCACTGTCTTTGCTTCATTAATAGCATACCTAACGTACATACAAAGAGCCGCGAATAGGTTTGTTTAATTGTTGTTGTTTTAGCAATAAATTTGCATTTCCCTAAATACGCCCAAACCTAAGATATACCTGCCATCAAATTTATTTTCGACTTCAATGAAATTATTATCATTATGATAAGTATCATAATTTTAAAGATTACACATGTTGCGCTTAAAGGGTAATGTATT
Organism: Atrina japonica; assembly: GCA_030159075.1. Classification (NCBI taxonomy): domain Eukaryota; kingdom Metazoa; phylum Mollusca; class Bivalvia; order Pterioida; family Pinnidae; genus Atrina; species Atrina japonica. The sequence continues at coordinate 427,520 of BROG01000546.1, forward strand.
CATATTCATGAAATAAATATTTGCCATCATTATTTATTAAAGTACTGTTACAGTTTTTTGTCATGTTTCCAAAGTCATTAGTATGCATTTTATGTGAATTTCCCATCTATGGCCTAATCAACACATGCTTTTTTTTCTCCGTCATTTTTTCAATACATGTACTTATAAAGTTTTATACACCAATTGTTGTACAGTGTCAAAATGTTATTTTTGGTACAAAGCCAAAACGCACACCTGTTGTCTTGCAATATTCACAACGATCGGCTATCAAATGTTTTTGCATTGAAATGTTTGATTATAATTTGTTTTAAAAAATTAGCATTCTTGCTGCACATTTTCCATATTCAAATTCATTTAAATGAGTATCAATGCTTGAGTTAGGCCATAATTTGTCCGCATCATGTACTCGCCAGTGAATGATTTTAATCAATAATTAATACACGAACAATAATTAATAATGTAACTAAAAACCGCAGTCACATGATATTGATGAATATCATTTACAAGAATATAATTAATAATCAAACTTAGAACGACGAAAATTATACAACATGCATAAAAAGCTACATTGAATTCACAAACGGAAGGCAAATAATAGTTGGAACAATAGCTATACATACACCGTTTAAATTTTTATACAAACATTAGGCCGAAAACAGATTGTAGCTCAAGTTCCTGCCGACATTTTGTCTCGTTATTTACATGACAACATTTGTTTCTGAAGTACCACATGGTGTTTAGAAAAAAAAATGACCCAGACGTTGATAATTCGCCAGCATCCGTGTTCCCAAACTCAACTGTAACCTAATTAGCCGTGGTCCCGTGGTACGAACATCGCTCTTTTAACAATGGAGTCCCTCATCTCTGTCAGTGCAGGTTCGAGGTCCACTGGAACCTAACCTGATTTGTTTTAGAACGTTTGACAATTTGCGGAATGCTTGTGCAATATTAAAGTCGACTGAATTTATTTCAATTTTTATAATTGTGTATTGAAAAATGTACCTGTAGCCTTTGCAAGGTGAGGAGCTGTGAACATATAACATAGTCCATGGTCTGTTAATACAGTGGTAAAGTTAACCGGTCCACAAAATTCATCGTCCCATGAACAGCTGCAAATTGATAGTAATTATGATTTAGAGATTTAGAGAATAATAATAATAATAATAATAATAATAATAATAATAGTAATAATAATTTTTATAATTATAATGTATATATGAATGCATGTATATACAATACCTAACTATCAAGTCATCCTTCCTATGACCAGCGATTGTAAACAGTTCTTCCAGTGTTAAGTTTAATGCATGATATTTTTCCAAATCGCTAGTGGAAAATCTTGTGTTGTTGTACATGTCCTCTATCAGACTATACCATCCTTTATCCATTGCGACAGAAGCCCTTAAGATATAAGACAATAACAGTTACAGTGTGTATATATATATATATATATATATATATATATATATATATATATATATATGTGTGTGTGTGTGTGTGTGTGTGTGTGTGTGTGTGTGTGTGTGTGTGTGTGTGTGTGTGTGTGTGTGTGTGTGTGTGTGTGTGTGTGTGTGCTTTTGGGAGAGTTGGGATTCAGTAGATTAGTTCTATAAGTTAAATTTACGTAGATATATGAACCACTAAATGGAAGGTACATGCATGCTTTCATATATTTGGATTTATTGAGATATTTCAATATGTAATAAATGGATTTTAGTTCCACTTTTAATTTTTTTTACTGTCCACTAATCCTCATTGTATCCAAATATTGAAGACACATCGTAAAAACTTTGATATATTGTTTTATGATGTATTTTAGGTATGAAATTGCATGTTTTAATTATGAATTGATGGATTTTTTATCACTAGATAGATGACCTGACGTTTTTCCTTATCCCTTTCATTATTTTCCTGTTGTCCGTACCTGTGCATTATATTACAGTTAGCAACACGCTAAAATGTTGCTGTTCCAGCTATATAATCATGAAATAATGATAATGAGAGCCGTAGTGACTGACTCCGCGGTAGTGTGCTCCATTCGCAGTCGGAGTGTCGCGGGTTCGAGCCTCGACGGAGGCGGCTGGCGTTTTCTGTTCTTCGGATGAGACAGTGAAAACCAAGGTCCCCGTGTCACAGTAGGTGTCGGTAGGTTAAAAAACCCTCACTGCTCAATGGCCGTAAGAGCCGAGCATAGGTCAAATTTTAAGCCCGTCACCGGCATTTGGTTTCGCGTTGTAAATTTGATACGTCATGGCGTTCGACGTTATATAATTGGTCCACCATGGATTTTAACTTTATAGAATTAGTGTACCATGAAAATTGACGTTATATGATTAGTGTAGCATGAAAATTGTAACATTATTATTGCTTTTTATTTTAGAGTCACGTGATAAATGTCAGTGTGTGATTTTGTCAAGTTTGTGTTCTTCTTGTTAAACTAAACAATACAATTTACTTTAAAATGAATTACGGTAAAAACAAATCTATTTCAGATACATTTTAAAAAACACAATGGCATGAAAAAAATGAGTCATACTTACTTGAAAGTGTTTTGGTTGCACACTGTAATGGCGGGAAAATTGAGCGAATGGTTGTAATTTATCTTAACGTTGACATTGACAGGTGACTGACTGTAGTAGATGATGCGATCGATAATTTGAAAGGACATGATGCCCCCGCACGTTAATGTTAACAATATCCATATTATCCTGAAATGTTCAGCATTCATATAAGTGACGTTAAGAGAAATATAAGCAAACACATATGTTTAACAAAAATAAGAATTATGGGAGCCTCCAAACACATTCCATTGTCTTATACGATTGTGTTTAAATATGGTTAATATGTCATAAGCAGTTTATAGGGGTTTATATTACATTACAACCAGTCGCAGTGACTCATTTCCTTTCACGTGCGGGGCACTATACGGCAGAGTTTCATTTAACAATGTAACACCCCACCATCTTGTTGCCGCGGGTTCCAGTAGTACCGTTTCTGACCATAAAGAAAATTTGTCAATTGCCGAAAGGTCAATGTTCTGTGACTGCCTAGATTGTAAACGGTTCCCTATTGGTCTTACAGAACAGGGGTAGTTATGGATGGGTTGCGATACAAATTCAACTCTGCAGGTACCATTACATATTCTGATATTAAAGTATTGAGATATAGGTTATGTTAATAACAGATATGAAAAAACAGATAACAGGCGGCAACTAGGGATATATTTAGTAAATTCTGTACGCTGACGTAGTATTGAAAAAACACTTTAGTACCACAATCTTCTCTTTGATATCACAATTGATGGAGTATAATCTGTACACTTTAAGTCCTGATCTGTCAACTTAATTTACGGAACTATCCTTTTTTATCTGAGTTCAATCAAAGGTTAAATACTGTGACAAGAGTATATAGACGAAACCTACCTTGTTTTAAATGCCGTCAGTAATGATCCACTTGATCGACACATTCTGTTTTCATACGACAAAGGAATTTCATTTTTGTTTATTTTTATTTTCGTTATAAACAGCTCGTATATGAACAACCGCTATGATGTCGACAACAGTTGGGATCTAATGAAAAGTTATTTTTCCATACCAACAAAGGATAGAGCGATAAAATTGATCTTACTGCATGCTTATCGGTGACAATGAATACAAATAAACAACAACGCATGCATACGACTACATGTAACAGGGTTACAGATCAGTAGATCACAAAGAGTCACACGTAATTTCCTTTTCTTAAGTATAAAACATTTCTTAAGTCAATTTCACAAAAGTTCGTACGTAAAATTTTCCTTAAGGAAATTCCTTAACTTTAAGGACACATAAAGCCTGTAGTAAGTCTTAAATAATTTCCTTACAGGTTTTGACACAATCTTGTAATTTTTGCTATTTTCAGAATGCAAGAAACCACCTAATATTTCAAGTTTGTGAAATAAACATTATATGCTGATAAAACAGAGGATATCTAATATTTCAAGAAACCACCTAATATTTCAAGTTTGTGAAATAAATAATATATGCTGATGAAGTAGATGACATGTATTTTGTAAATAAATAAGTTTTAAGAAATTAGAAAAGTGATTAACATTTAAAATTAAGGACCGCAATCGACTCGATGTCGGAAAATTGCCGTCATTGAAATCCCTGTGTCAAAGAACATACCATTTTCAAGCTATACCCTGGCGTAGAAACACTGTTAGCTGCTTAAAATTTTCGGGAAAACCTCAACTTTCCTAATCTGAGTGGGAATAGTCTATTTAATATCATTTATGGTATGTAAAAATATTTCTTTAGATAACATGAAAAATAAAAATGGTCGCTGCTATGTTTTCAATCATTCCCGGTCAGATATCAAAAGCCTCACCCCCTGCTAACTATCCCTAACCAGGGTTTCATTGGGTAAGCAACACTAACTCACGGAAACGATAAGATCTAGACGCTGGGGTTATCTCCTCGTGAGAGAGTTGTCGTTCGTTAGTGCCCAAACTCCCCGGATGTTTTCCGTCCAGGTGTTTCTACGCCAGGGTATAGCTTGCAAATGGTATGTTCTTTGACACAGGGATTTCAATGACGGCAATTTTCCGACATTGAGTCCATTGCGGTCCTTAATTTTAAATGTTAATTACATTTCAAATTTCTTAAAACTTATTTATTTACAAAATACATGTCATCTACTTCATCAGCATCTTCATAAGTTTCCACAGATCGCAAGTCGCAATGTGCTATAGTAACGTATATGTCTTTAGATTGATAAAATGACTTTTACGATAGAACTTTACCAAGGAGACTTTAAGACGCGTAACAATTCTAACTCCAAATAGAAGTTGTAATATGTGCGCGATTCGATACTTACGGAAAAACATCTGTAACATTTACGTGCTATATCCTCCACTCCACTCGATTTGGTATCTTTGTTCTATTTTTTCTATCTAAATATCGATATCGAGTGTATGTATTAATGTAATGGATGTATAATTGCTTCAACAAAATACAACCACGTGTCCTGAGCTTTGTCTCCATTCAGATAAAACCTATCGGGCATGTTATCACCGGTGATGGTGAAAATCAAAATATCAAAAGTCAGTTTGATTATGAATTATGTGGAGGTATGTTAAACATTAAGACGAGGAACCAGACACTTTATCAAGAGATTAAAAGTGTACAGTGGCTGATTAAATCATTCAAAACAATTCGTTTTTAAAATTAAAATACAAACCATTTTCCATACATTTTAAATGTTCTCTATTCCTTATGCAGGGATGTTTCATAATAGATTAAACGAGATACCTTTTGGTATCATCGACAACTGTCTTTCAACTGTAAGTGTTACCAGGAAATTTCGATACATAACCATTGGTATTATGATACTTATGTCATCCAACACCATTCTGAATCAACAAAAATACACTGGAATTAATATAAAAACGATGCTGGAATTTCTAATATATATTTAATGTATGGAGACCAAGTCTTGTAGCAAACTGTCAGCATTCCAATGGGAAACAATTGTCCCCCTTTTTTTGCCTTTATCTAAATGATGGTTTTAAATCAAAAGGAGAAAAAGCTAGCTATGGACCTTAATTTGACATTATGATTTATCAACAATGTTTTGTAATTAACAAAGATAATTTCCATGCTTATGTGAGTACGATACATTCCGAGGAACTGTGGGACCAGAAAATAAAGACATAAATTTCATACTTTGACATATGGATACAAGCAGAAAATTAGCAACCAAGATATACCACAAATGTGAGAATTTTGGCTTTCCTATTATCAACTTCCCAACTTTGAGTAGCAACGTCCCCATTTCGTTTCCAGATGGTGCGTATATCTTTTAGTTCAAAATCTGAACATTTCATATACAGCAGGACACTACTCACTGGTACGTTTTTGTCACAAAGATATAAGAAATTGCTTTAAATATCAACATTTCTAAAATTTCCTGGTTTGTTATTTGTGTTTCAGTGAGTGGAATGTTGAAATGCTTGTTTTATATTGTCCGATTCACATAAGATGGCGGGGTGCAGTAACCTTTTGATTATCATATGGATGATTCTACTGACTTTTCGGTTATGACAGGCAGCACGGAAAAAAAACGTTTTATTCCTCACTGATTACTCTGTTTGGTGACAAATACGTACGATTACACAAGTCAGTGCAATTTTAATGTTATGCTTTATTACCTAAAATTTAAACTCGTCCAGGTCAAGAAAGGGTTCAAATGACTCCACCCCGCCAGATTATATGGAATTTACTTGTTTGATAATGGTTGTTAAATGATGATAATGATGATGATGATGATGATGATGATGATGATGGTGATTCATATCTCAATTATTGCATGTAAATATAACTGTTGACTTACAGCATGATGACTGGTCAACGGGAAATGCTTACTCTTTAGGGCATCTGATCAAACCTTCAGAAGTCCATACTCTAGAAGAACATACTCTACAACGATACGCTGGTATTTTTGTTGGTTTTTTTATATTCATGAAGCCTATTGGATTGCAAACCTGCGTCTGTTATATTATCATAAAGGTGTTGTATTAAGATATATTAATGACATGAAGTATAACACAAATAACGCTACAATTTTTCAGTTTACATATATGAAAATGAAGAAGTAGCAATGGATAATCGAAACTCGAATGTCAATTATGATACAACAAATTAGATATACAAATAGTCTGAACATGAAGAACAATTGTGGATACGAAACAGGATGGAACCAGGTGTCTGGAAGATTCACCGCCCCTTGTGAGCATATATATATATATATAAATATATATATATATATATATATATATATATATATTATATATATATATATATATATATATATATATATATAGATATATACATACATATATATCTATATATACATATATATAATATATATATATATATATATATATATATATATATATATATATAAATATATATATGCGATTTCTTTCTTGTATACAAAAGACTTTCGTATAATAGAAGTGAGACTGTTTTTAAATTTCTGGTGAGGAATTGTTGTGTAAAGGGTCGAAAAATAAAAACACTTGATGATTGTTATATGTTTTAAATTTGGAGACTTTAGTTGTTCAAACAACTCTCTCGAATTCTTTAGGATCCACATCTGATTGAATGCGCTTACTGAGTAGGCTATTGTTAAGAATCCATTTAATTTACCTCGTAAAATACACACAAACACAAACACTTTTTTTATACAAAACAGAAACATGTACTATAGATGTGAACTAGAAAAAAGTTATACAGCCACAAGCCATTTATTCTACATCTTATACACATTAACGAATTTCTAGATACAGAGCCCGTTTACATTTGTTGACATGACAACCTATATCATATAGATAATAAAAACCATTACTTAACTCTAACTGCAATCAATCAATAGTGGTCAATGATAATGGTCCATTACAAAGCTTCATAAACCTGACAGCAAACCGCTTGTATTTGTTTACCCACTAGTAAATAACAATCCCTACTTCCTATGTGTAAGGTGCGTGTTAATTATGACCTGATATCGCTTCCGTATTCGTGACACTTAATAACTTAACAATTCACTAATAATTTCGCAATTTAGAATTCAATTTCATAATTCTATTGCCAACAGCGTGTAATACTATTTAGAAAGATTGATTGATTGATTGATATGGTAGATTTCAGATATCCCATCGTCAAATCATCCTGTATTTTACATCCTTGCTGTTTTTGTATAGTTCGTACACATGTTTGATTTATTGTACATGTTCTCCATCATTTGTCTCTTTTTGTTAATATTGTCTCTGTCATTTTTTAATTTAATATTTTCTACTATTTGAATTTCAGAAGTTAAAAGAGAATTGCTTAAAGTTTTACGACTTCAAAGACGTATAAAGCCACATCTAAATAACTGGGGAATTCGTATAAATGAGCTCATGAGAAAACATAAATGGCATATACCATTAGAGTATAAAGAATCAAATTTAAAGTAAAAGTTTTGCAAATTACAATGTTGTTATAATGACCCTGTTTTGAAGTTTTTTCAATTACCATAAACTGTTTGATTTTTCTATCGAATGTATATGTTAAATTTGCTGTACGGAACTCTACCTTGCACTGACTAGAGGTGAGAGACTTTCTTATTTATAGCGTGGTGCTCTAACCACATGTAACCTGAATTATATGTTGATTACACACATTATGTTTACGTAGTGGATTGACAACCCAACACCCCCCATCCTTCCCAATAAAATCCTCCACTGAGTACTGTACAGTGTTGATTATGGATTAATTCTAATTTAGGTTTAGATTTGTCTGTGTAATTGACAGGTGCTTCTAACTTCAAAGCACCTGGTGCAGCTTTTATATTTTATCATGAATCTAATCCCTGTTTATTTATGTTCCATGATGTTTTAGATGAGACATTAAACCAAGATTCACCAAGTTTGAAAAGTTAAATGTTTCGCTTTGATATACGTCCCTAGCGCAGGTCAAAGTTATGTCGCTTCACCTCGAACGGTTAGCGTGTCCTAATAAGTAAAAAACTTAGCGGGATTTACTATCTGTCCGACTTATTTATGGTTGTTTAGCAACTGGTAACACTTCGGTATGGAACCATGATCAGAGAGATTGTACTCTTATTTAATCGAAAATATTTATTCCACTGTGCAATCTTGCAGTTCATGAAAAAGTTTAAAACCGTATATTTACATAATCAATAAAATAAATTGCTTTTAAAACGAAAATATCGAATGTTCGACTAGACAATGCAATTAGTGGTGTAGTAAAAAATGTAATACAAGCTAAACAATCTTATAAACACATTACATGATTTTGAGCTGATTCATTAATATTTATTTCTGTTAAATTACCAGCAATAACTATTTATTCTTTATATAATATTTATACAAGACAAAGTCAAAGACTGGAAATCAATCGTATAGTCTGGTGCTTAATCATTTTGTACAATGAAAATCAGGACAAAACAACTACATACCTGTCACCATTATTATCACGGTTCAACGCATACAGATTTTTCGTGTTTTTTTTTTTTTTGATAACTATGGATTGAGATAGGAAAGAAATTATATTTTCTATTATGACAGACAGCTGTCATAACTGGAAATCAATTTGTTTTGTTTTCAAATGATAATGCATTTAATCACAGGGTCTTGCCTTGTTGACACAGAAAATTATTGACCTGATAAAGATAAACAGGAAATACATAAAATTGTGTAAATATGAAATATCTCATGCTGAAACCCCATTAATGCTTTTTTGGTCAGACATATACATGTATCTATACGATTTAGACGACAATTAGTAAAAACTCTAGCTTAATGTCTAACTGTCTAAGATTCTAAAATCGGAGCTTGTGTGGAATGCTGTGGGCCCCTTGTATCATTAAGCATTTTTTCCGGTCATATTGAAAAATTATTCATTTACATAGATACATACATACATACATATATATATATATATATATATATATATATATATATATATATATATATATATATATATATATATATATATATATATATATATATATATATATATATATATATATATCGTAATAGTATCATTATTCATACTAATACACACATCATTTTTCTATGGCAGTTTTGTTTAACGATGGATTGCAAATTTCTCAAACATTTTACGGTCGGAATAATAGTCTTTTTTGCGATTTCTGTTTCACAAGGTGAAATGTTGAGTTGCCTTTTCGTTGGCGGTTGTTGAGAAGTCTGTTCCAATAGTGACGAGGATTCATTCCTCATGTATTTCATTTGGACTTGACTGTGGACTCACGGCGGGTGTGGCCGGTCGACAGTGATGCTTACTCTTCCATGGCACCTGATCTCACCTCTTGGTTTCCAGAGGTCCGTATTTTTCCATTTTTACCAAATTTGTATCTATATCTTGTACATCCTATACTTTGGTATTTGAGATATTTTATGTTATATAGCAATTACTTATAGTTATTATTAGACGACATTTTCAACATTATTTGTCATATCACTTCACTTTAGAATTGCCATATTGAAGGATTAATATGCTGAAATTATAATATAAACTGAATTCCAACTCCAGTGTGGGTTTTTTCCGCATTGTTTAATTTTTGCAAGGATTAAGGTGTTGGGTATCAAAATAAATACCTGAACATTGAATATGGAAAATACGTACGTCAATGACATGTGAGACAAACTCAGGATATCTCTGGGATTACGAAAATGAAAAACGGTTTGGAAAGTATTCACAACATTGACAACGTTACATGGATTTCGTTATATATTCTTACAAAGAGCTTTTATTTTACGTAGGTAGGCATACTGTCCTATCGTCAATGGAACTTTTGATGTTATGTCGTAACATATTATCTGTCTATGGTTTCACTATTAATGTCCAGATTTGATTTCGCGGAAATTCGGTACGCTACGGTGTGGTGGTAATGTTAATATAGTGTTTGGAATTGAGTTTCATGATACGAAAAATTGAATTGTATGATTTAACCATTTTTGAAAACATTAATATATATATATATATATATATATATACATACATACATACACATTCGGCCATGTGTCAGAGAGAGAGAGAGAGAGAGAGAGAGAGAGAGAGAGAGAGAGAGAGAGAGAGAGGAGATAGAGAGAGAGAGAGAGAGAGAGAGAGAGAGAGAGAGAGAGAGAGAGAGAGAGAGAGAGAGAGAGAGAGAGAGAGAGAGAGAGAGAGAGAGAGAGAGAGATGAAAATTTAAATTATGGGTTACCTTCTTAGCACAAACGATCCCTCGATAAAGATAAACCGAATCCCATGGAAAGTTGTTGATTCTACAAAGTCATGCCACACAACTTTCCATGATTTAAAATCATTTCTGTTGCGGGTTACTTTTTCATCTGGAATCATTTCTTTTTTCTGTTCATTATTCCATTGGTTACATTCCTGATACCGGACATTCATTGAGAATGAATTGGCTTTACTTTCCGTCATAGTGTTTTAATGTCTACACGTATCACAACTGTAATATTAATGTAAAGATTAAAACAGATATTCAAATACGCCTATGTATCAGCTAACAAGATAAATATAGTTAGCACTCTGTGCTCGCTATGGTAATGAGAACTGAATAATACACTAATGATATCCGTATTTAAAGCAATTGTACGGACCGACTTATTTCAATAAAACACAAATTGTTAACGTAATGCTCTACTGCAGTCGATTAAGAAAAACTACTAAAATCAATGCAAAACCTAAATAATCACCTGGTAACAAATGCAAATGTCATATATATATATATATATATATATATATATATATATATATATATATATATATATATATATATATATATATATATATATATATATATATATATATATATATATATATATATATATATATATATATATATATATATATATATATATATATATATATATATATAATTATTTAATGTAAAGCATTGTCTATTGTCTTTCAATTCAAACATCAAATCACAGATTATATCTATTATGGTTGATACAAAAAGCCACTGAAAGTAAGGGGGAAAATATTTCACAAGTTTAATAGCGTGTATGACCGCCATTTGCACCAATGCATTCTTTACACCTACTACGCATTGAACGAATTAGGTTATGCAGGAATGCCTGAGAAATGTTCCACCATATGCGTAATAAAGAACGACGCATAGCGTCCAACATAGCATTGGGAATTTGACTCTTAACTTCGTTCCATTTCATCCTAAATATCTTCAATAGGCGACAAATCCGGTTACATCAAAGGCCAGGGTTGCATATTCACGTTTTGCTGCTGTAGTTAGTCACTAGTTAGCAGGACGTCCAGGACGGATGTTGACATCTCGCAATCTGTTTCTTACGGTCCGAGGACTTATCTGTCGATTCCCAGGGATGCTTCTAGCGGCCAAAAAAACCTAATGGAACCGATTACGCAAATGTGACCTCCGTATATTCGTATCTTGCCGACGTGACGTTACACGCATGTGCCCTGATCGTTGGTGGTCCCAAATGATGCTAGTTTGCTGATATCTTCTCCATAATGCATTTATAGTGTTAATATAAACTCAAAATAACACGCAAACAATCATTATAAGTGATGCGTGATGCGAGGTATCTCTTAATCAAAAATTTATTCCAAAAACCAATGTTTTTCTGATCCAATACATTGAATACTGTCAATGAATGCAAGAAATTCTAATCGATTACTAACCACGTGTCGCTTAAGATCGAAACTTAAGAAAAGCTTGCTGTGGTCATCAAGGCGAATTGAACGCGATATTAACAATCAAACAGAGCCGACCTGGCTCAGTAAGTAGCGCGCTCGACTCTCTGGATCGTTTGTTTCCTGTCCTTTAATTGGACAGTAATGTTCGAGGTCCCGTGTCACAGTAGATGTCGGCACGTTAAAGAACCCTCACTGCCCAATAGCCGTAACTGCCGAGCACAGGTCAAAATTGAAGCCATTCACCGGCATTTGGTGACGTCTTCATATTGGTGAAATATTCCTGAGTGGGACGTTAAACAACAATAAACAAACAAACAATCAAACACGTGTTTGGTATATCAAACTATGCCTTTAAGAATAAAGATCGATCAAAAATGTTTTTATTTAATTTTTAAGTTTACAGTTTTTTCCATATATATATATATATCATCATCATCATCATCATCATTATGTTTGTTCTTTTAGAAAGTTGTATTAACTTCAATCCTTTACTATGCATTCGATTATGATTTTGCCTGCCTCTACCCATGTTTCCTCATTGTTGTTTTTTTTTTCTACCAGCCACGAATGTTTTACATTAACAAATAACATAAACAGTATCAGGTGAATTTTTCAATATCTTTATATGTGTTATGTACATACAACGATGATTTGCAATATGTCAACACTATTGTGGCAGGGAAACTATCAGCAATCAGTGGGGGCAATGTCTATTGCTAGTAAAACAAATTGCAATGTGAATAATCTTTCCAATATTTCAGGGCCAAATTGGATTCTTGTATGTTTCAACAAACAACAAAAACTTGTACAATTGTAGGCTGTTTTAACTTACTTTATCTGGCTACCTCATCCGGTTACTTTTTTAAGAGTAATTCTATGTAAAGACCAAAAAATAATTTAAGTGCTTAGAAATGGTGTGTCACAGAATACGCTCATATTTACTATATATGTTTATTATAGAATACTAAAACATAATATTGATTTTAAAAATGAAAAAATATATATATTGTTGTCATGGCAACAAAGAGTTTTTTTCACAAGATTCGTCCTCTTCCCAATATAGAAAAAGGCATTTTTGCATAGTTTCAACATTTTTTTTTATTTAACATACAAGATATATCAATAATGTAAATATTTTATTTGAATAACCTTTGATTAGACATTCCAAACAATAAAAGCCAAAGTGATAATCAGTACAGAAGGTATTTTGCCTAACAACTTAAAGATAGGGTGTTTCTGCAATTATCCAATTAGAAGAATTTTATGATTTTTTTATTTTTCAAGACTTTACCCCCCCAAAAATGCAGCAATTTTAAGATACTTTGACCTAAAGTTTGAATAAGTCTTATAGAACAATATATTATAAAATCAGAGCGGGTATTATTTTCGTTTCTTAGCAACGGTTACTCAAAGTTTGGCTATTTAAGAATTTTTAACGTATATAGTTCGACTAAATTTCTCCTATCATTTCAAATCTTCATAATATTTTTAAATCTAACTTTCAAATACAGTAAATAACAACTGTCGAGATCAAATAATATATATAATATCATTATATACTGTATTAGCAATATAATATACCTTAATATACCTTACCCCAGATTTCCGCGTCCGTTCAAATCAGGACTCCGACATTGTCTCTTTTCGAACCGATTCTTTAGCATCTCGTAAATCTTGATTTTTACACAAAAATGTGCTATTTGATTGTCATTTGATAATATTTAGAGACACCTATGATCATATGCAATAATTATATTCAGTTTATCTTCTCTTAAGTCAAAAAGCTTCAGATTAGTGTAAATTGACCTGACATCTCAACTCCGCCACTGAAATCCGACTACTAATTTTAGTGCGCTTTCATCAGCCAAACTCTTGGAAATCTAAAACATTTTTTACTGAAAATAATTCAGAATGATGTCCTTAATTATCATTGAAAAATTACTTAAATAGAATTAGAATTGGGTGAGAAATCAACGATTATTTATTTCGAATCCGCCGCTAATCGAATCCGAAAACACTATACTATCAGGAATCCGACATTAGCATCTTTTCGATCTGACGCTGTAGTATTACTAATCGATTACAAATTATGATTGCTAACGGAAAATAAGTAATTTTTGTGTCATTTAATGGTATATTTAGAAGGATATCATCATAAACGATTGTGATATATACTTTACTTAAAGTTTAAGTATAACAAATTAACTTAAATCGATCCAATACCTCGACTCCGCCGTCGAATCCGACTACTAATTTTAGTGTGCCAACGTAAGACAATGTCACGTAAATCGAGTCCAAAGATAATTTTGTATAATTTTCTACTGTCAATGATGTAAAATACCGCAATAAAGATATACTACAAATATTGTGTTCTTTGAAGAAATCGACAATTATTTGTTCGAATCCGACTCCGCCTCCGACTACTACTTTTAGTGACCTCCTTAATCAACGGGAGATAGACGCTCTATTTTTTTGCAAACGTATTGTGATTATTTTTAAGCATATAACTGACCACGATTTCGGCTTTATTGACAGAGTGGAAACGGAAAACATTCAAATTCCGGTTTGAGAAAACGGGTAGCGATAGATTTGGACGTAAACACCCCCAAAACCTAAAAATTGGTCGTATTTACGAATGATTTGGTTGCATTATGTATCTATTTTTATTGCAAGTACGATTTCTTGTATCCACATTTAGTACCGAGTTAATTTACTATTTTTCTTTAAAAGTTCTTATTTTGGCACGGATAACAAATTGCGTTGATGTTGTCCAAGGAATTATTAATTAGTGACAAAAATACCCACTGAGATATTTTGCTGTTCCTTTCTACTAATATTACTAAAGTCACTAGAGAAAAATGAGCGATTTCCTATGCTGCGTTTTTACAGAGGCCTGATTTAAATTTGCACGGAATTTCCCTATATTAACCTAAAAAACCAAATTTCAACAGGCCTTTTTTAAAAAACGGAGGCATTACGATCCCCGAAATTTTCTACCTTGTTATATAAACATGTTAAGATCAACAATTAATACAAAAAACTGCTGTCAAAACCGACATAAATACCACATTTCATGAAATTTACATAATATGGCTATTTCCATTAGGTTACCATATTCAATATAAATAAATGACCGATACTATGGTAACGAGGGAGTTTTACTGGGAAAAAATTGAAAGGTTTTGTTACTCTCATGCAAGGCTATCATTGTGACCAGCTGCTTTCAAAATTTGCGATATACCATTTCTGACCAATGTTGGTCTTTACATAGAATTACTCTTAAGTGTTTTACCTAACTTTTGCCGGCTACTTTGTCAGTGTTTTAGCTCACCTTATCCAGCTACGTTATCAGTGTTATAGCTCATCTTATCCGGCTATTTTGTCGGTGTTTTAGCTCACCTTTGCCGGCTATTCTGTCGGTGTTTTAGCTCACTTTTGCCGGCTACTTTGTCAGTGTTATAGCCCATCTAATCCGGCTTTTTTGTCAGTGTTTTAGCTCATCTTAGCCGGCTACTTTGTCAGTGTTTTAGCTCACCTTAGCCAGCTACGTTATCAGTGTTATAGCTTATCTTAGCCGGCAACTTTGGCAGTGTTTTAGTTCATCTTAGCCGGCTACTTTGTCAGTGTTTTAGCTCACCTTAGCCGGCTACTTTATCAGTGTTTTAGCTCACCTTAGCCGGCTACTTTGTCAGTGTTTTAGCTCACCTTAGCTGGCTGATTTGTCTGTGTTTAGTTCATAATATATGTAGCCACTAGGTCGTTACCACTGCTGAAGAACAATTTGTGTCCCGAGGGTATACATGAACTAAGTACCTGGTATTTCGGTACCAGCTAATAATCTTATACTAAAGTAATATTTGTCTCTGATAACACCATTTAAATTCTAAATTATTCAAAAACTAAGGTAGTCATCTTTTAAAGTGGTTACTCTAATTTTGCTATGCATTTAGATTTCTTATTTGGCCTTGTATTATACCACTTTTCTTTAGAACAAATATTCAAAATTAGAGCTCAACTGATAAAATCTTATTTGATATCAGCGTTCCGCAAATTTTACGTTCTGTATAATGTTTTTGGTAATTACTCTGCTAACATTGAATGAATCACTTATTTCATGTTTGACCTGTCAATAGGGAATGCTTACTGCTCCATGACACGTGCTCCCACCTCTGGATTACCAGATGCCCGTGTCTGTTCAATATTCACCAGATTTGTTTATTGTCTCCTGGACATGCTTTGGTATCTGTGATATTTATGTTTGTTTCCGGCGATAAAATTGTACTAGATTAAGGTTAGACGAAATTATTTGCTTTCTCGAATTTCATTGGTTATGCCTTAAGGACTCTTTTCTAGGGCGCTGGTGCAAAGGAAGTGACTGGTCACATTCTGACTTTTCTTACTTTACCATACAATGTTAACAATGTATTTTGTCACTATTTTACTATTTGGTAGAATTCATCATAAGGTGTTTTGTATTCAAACGATAGTTTAACAGAAAAAAAGCTTCAATCTTGTTGACAAAACAAATCATTTCCCATGACTCCATAGAAACTCTCAATTGATTAATATTTCATACTCTGAATTTCTAGATTTAAATCTTGTCAATACACCCATGTGTATTATGAGACCTTTGAATAAACGACTAAAACATGGGTAAAAATGATTTCCAAGCGTTTCACAAACTCGTTATGAAATATTAATACAAAGTATTTCAAATGCCATCATCAGCTATTGTGCTTTTGTTTTCTCTTGCGCGATAACTAAAGGTTTAACATTTAATTTTATACAATAAATTGATATTTTTTTAAAACTGCTTTCGGTCATTGTCCAAGCAGATACAAAAACACTAATTGCTTTGACAGTTCCGTAAACCATAACAGACTAGTCATAAGAGAGTTTTGATGCGGCGTCCGTGGGGGAGTAGAATACAATGTCATTTGCTTGTAGTCTGCGTGGTTTTGAATCAAACATAAATCTAGTAAGTTTAACACTTACGGAATCCCAATATTCTTTTATCGAGTACATTGTACAGTAAGGATTGATCAGCCACTGTAAAGTCATGGTTACAATTGATAAAGACAAAATAACAGCAAATATATAACAAATATGTCAACAAACATGGTTATGACAAACCTTTCATTATATAGGCCATTAAGCGGAAGCCGCACTCATTTTTCACACTCCGATATTATAACTCGTCATAGACTCTGGCGATTTCAATGGACAATGAGCGTTGAGTATTTTCAACATCCAAGGGTGACATTCAATGAAACTGTTATCTGCCTAGAAATGGATGCGCTAACGTTTTTTTTTTATCTGATATGTTATAATCAGGTGTAACCTCTATTCAGATCACTTATGCGTTTAAATGTCGATTAAAATTTAAACAGACATGTTATCGATGCGCATTTGAACCAAGAAAAACAACAACCTGAGAGGGGAGGCAACAATCAATGATTTTTCAAAATCAATATTGCATTATCACAAATACATTAACTGGAGTTAGCCAAATTGACATGTTCAACTTGTAGAGGATTGAGGGTGTTGTATTTGTGTTGTGGCATAGCAGAAAACTGATTTGTCTAAGTGTATAAAGTGGCCACGCAATGAACTGTTCACTGTGCGAAAATAAGAAAATGAGTTAAGCCTAGAAAACAAATTAAAATCAAAGAATAAAAGTTTCATCTGCGTCACAATAACATCCATAATTATTTATGTGATTTTGGCGCAGTTGAACTTAATTTTCATCTTTCCAGCCTAGTTTTACTCAATCCAAGCTAGTTTATCCAGTTAATGTGGACTACGGAAAAAATAAGGTACACTGGAGTAAACCTAGGTTTAACTTATTAATGTGAATTTGGCGTGTCGTACATATATTATTATGTTCAGTATCCTTTACGTTCACTTCAAAGTATCTGTGTTTATAGTCAGTTTGATGAAGACATGATAAATGTCAGAAAGGCTCATTTCAATGCAATAACTTTTCAAAACAGTAATCGATTATGCTTTTGACAACAGCGATATCGTAATATATATTACAATTTCCTGCATCTGGCGATTGTATTCCCCAAATGTTCCCATATCTCAGGGCATGGTCAACATATGAACAATTCATATACTCACTGACAAATTATTGACACAGGGATATCGAAAACCGCGTTTGATGTCAACGTTCAGCAAATTTTACGGTCAGTATATTAGTCTTCTTTGTGATTACTCCGTTTCACTACGTGAAATGTTGAGTTGCCTGTTCCATAGCAGTTGTTGACACGTCTGTACCACTGTACCAATTGTGAAGAGGATTCGTTCCTTGGGTATTTCATTTGGATTGGACTGTGAACTCTCGGCGGGTATGGTCGGTCAACAGCGGATGCTTACTCTTCCATGACGCCTGGTCCCACCTCTTGATTTCCAGACGTAGTGCACATATTTGTCTTAAGAGTAAGACTTACGGACACTTTCCGTTCTTACACTTAAGTGCGCAGTTGGAAGTTTACGCCTTAGACTTACGTTTCTTCGTGAATAAGGCCCTGGTTCTCAAAGATTTGGACTTGGTGGTTTTCTAGGTAATATAGAAACAGATTTCCTAATTGCATGTTTATGACAAAAATGATATTCAATATAATAATAATTTGATTGCATCCCAATCAATATGTTATAGATGCCATCATAATATGCGTGGACTAACCCTACATTATCAGTACAATACAATATCTTTTGCATACTTCTAGAGTAAAAGATTTTATAACAATGTTTATAATTATACAATGGTTCCTTTGCCAAAGAGGTATAAAGTTAATGTTGAAAAAATATATCTTTAAATGCAGTGATGAAATTGGTTGTATATGGTTTGTAGAGTAACATGTCTCCACATATCCGAATAATAGTTGAGTATATCCTGAAACAACATTCAAACAAACATAAATATACTTTTTCTATATACATGTGTGATTAAACTCCGAAACACAAAGGATAAAAAAAAATTATCAGTGCAACCTGCCGGAATAAGCGCAACCAGGATGCTTTCAAATTTAAACTGTGTTAACACTTTTTCATGGCGATGAGAACTATATACTATATACATAAGTTGTAGACCAATGGTTTACTGAATGGAATATATTCCACGAGGACTGAAATTTGAACTTGGGATGACACTGATCCGTAGTACCTTTATAGATAATTTGAAAATAAAATTGAATTTATTCAAGTAAATTTACGTTTATTTATATTTGTATTTCTCTGTATTGAAGCAGATAAAAACGTCTTACATGTAGATTTCTATATAACGTGCAGGTAAAGGCATCGTATAATTCTGTGTTTATTTTTCTCCAATGTCCACTGTCCCCTTGGCACCTGGAATCCCCGTCTGGTCCTACTTAATTACAAGCTGGTCTGGGACGTTATTTCCATCATTTATTTTTATCATTAAATTCCTTTTTAATTTGATCAATGTTCTCGGATTATGTTCCCGCGGATTTAGTCCCTTTCCTGCGAACAAATCCCATCCGTAAAATGCACTGATCCGCCCAGGATTTTGTAAGTTCTATTTGGCTCAATAAATTTTTACCAAAATATTTCAAAATTCCAGTTGCTGTGGAAATAATACATTGACTGGATACGATTCCATCCTCCGTAAGTTTTCTAAGTAGTCCTGTAATTTTTCCTCATATTTTCCAAGAAGCAAAGGGCGGCCCTGGTTTATTTTGGAAGTTCAATGATGGTTTCATTATCAAAATCCAGGCGACTCCATTTTCTAGATTTCACTTTTAAAAATGATTTTTAGTACTTTGATTTACAGACAAATCAAGTTTTCAAGAAAATTTTCTCGCAGCATTCGCTACACAATTCTCCACGGCATATGTTGCTATTTTTGCACGGACTTCAGGGCTGTTATTTTTGTAAGTCCCCCTTTCCTCTTCTCTCCGCTACCATTTAAAACTGTTTTGTAAATTCCATCGTTTGCTTTTTGATAGGCTGGATTTTCTGTATCAATTAAAATTGGCGACATATTGGACATATTTCGTGTTTGCTGTACTTTAAATCTAAATTATATAAAATACTGGTCAGTAAATAGTCACGGGATCGCGATTACAATTCATTGTGTTTGTTAAAAAATCACCCATACATAGTTGTTTCTACCAAAATCAATGAGGGATTGAAAATAACTTGTGACACAGGTATAATTAGTAGTATGTTCTTTATTTCACACCTGATTACTCTCACCATAGTGAGATGGCTTGGAAAAAATGATAACTTTTTGACATTTGGGGAACATGATAATTTTCGAATGATCCGAGAACAGCTATGTCTAGAATTCTGAATGGAATTTACCAAATTGTATCAGGCTACTGCACAGAGTTGTCGGTCCCTGCACTCAATTGCTCGCGAGTGCAAGGACCGACAATTCTTTGTAAGGGATAGTTTTACAGAAATAAACATATTTATAAACAGTGAAAGGGCAAAATTAGAACGGGGCGAATATGTTTTATGTTGCTCAAGGGCGAAAATAACAAGGAGCGAAAATGTCCAGGCATACAGTAGTTCGATCATATGGCATCCCTCAACACTTAAATGACATCATAGTGTTTCTACAGCAAACGCAGATGCAGATTCGGAGACAGAAAGATCAAGCTTGAAGTAAAAACAGGAGTACGCCAATGCAGTGTAATGCCATCCACATTCTTCTTCCTAGCCATAGACTGGATTAATAGAACCGCAACATCCGACATTCAAAGGCATTAGATGGAGCACCTTCTCAACTTTTGAAGATCGGATAATGTTGCATTGATGTCACACTCCCATCAGCATATTCAGAGTAAACCAAAAGAATCCATACGTATGCAGAACACCAAGAAATCAGAGACTATGACTTTGAATACAGAAAACCAATCACCAGTCATGATAAACAGCCAGATTCCCCCATATACCAGCACTTTCACATATTTGGGAAAACCAATCACCAGTCATGATAAACAGCCAGATTCTCCTATATACCAGCACTTTCACATATTTGGGGAGTTCCGTAACAACTGAGGGTGGAGCAGAATTTGACATCGAACAGAGATCATTGAAGGCAAGAACAGCATTTAAGAATTTCCCAGCTGTATGGAGATCCAGCAAATATACCACCCGAACAAAAATAAAACTGTACAGAAGCTGCATCTTACCAATCCTTTTATATGGCTCAGAGTACTGGCGAATGACAGACTTGGACCTTAATCAACTATTTCACACTAAATCTCTGCGAAGGTTCCTTAAGATATTTTAGCTAAATATCGTCTCAATAAGGTTCATCCGAGCAGACGCACCAGCTAGAGGATCTACGGTCATAATGAAAATTTGGACATGTGCTCAGAAGGGAGAGATACAATATTACAAAGCAGCCCTCTTCTGGATACCTGATGGAAAACGGAAGCGGGGAATACCAAGTGTCAACTAGCGGAGAACAGTGGAGGCAGAAATGAAACAATTCCACAGAAGAAGGCCCAAAAACAAGCAGGATTGGATGGTCTTTGTTGCTGTCCTACACGCCAAATGCTTAATGGGCAGTAAATAAATAAGAAAATATACATCAACTATAGTTATAAATATATTAATATGTACACAGGAATTTAGATGATCTTCACGGCCCTTGGGCTCTGGTTATTCTCATTTAAGTCAGTAATAGTTTGAAAATATAAGGTCATGCATAGACGATACATATGCTATTTGTCAACATTTAGTCAATAGTATTTCTTATTGTCAATAGAACATTATTCATCTTACCAGCATGGTAAATAACATTCTTGTTGCTGTTAACGTTGATTTGATTGTACACGAAACATTTTTAATTTACCTACGACAAACACTTAAAGCGATATGATCTGTCGTAGGTGAAAACATTTACATGCCCATTTTATGTGATATTCTATCTCATATATATTTCAAAGAGACCATCTGGTGGTTAGAATAACAAACGCATGTGTAAAATTACAACAATCTTGCGAAAAGTAACCCGTAATATCAGTTATTTTTGTCCGCCATACTTTGAGCTTTGCAAATTAACTTTCGATATTTTTTTACGAAGATTACCGAGTGACTAGTAAACACGTGCTATTTACAGTTTCGCTTTATTCTGCAACTACATAAAAATGTTGAATAATGCTGAATAAAACATTAACACATGTCTGTGACTTTTCGTTGTAAATAGGAAGGTGTTAAACAACAAGAAAATAATTATTAGAATCCGTTTTGATATTAGGGATATCAGGTTCCATGATTATGAAATAATATTTACACGTCCGTATAATTAAATCCGATGAGTTGACAGAAACCATTACATCTTACGTAAATTCTCCCAATTTATCAAAGCTAATTAAATTATCACACATCTTTTGTAGGTATGCCGTTAAAATTAATGATCAATTTATGTGATTTTGTACGTATGTTTTGTAGTATTATTTATACATACATACATATATGAGGTGCAGAAACATTGACTTTGTTGTCAATCACTAAATGTCAGAATTTATATATTTTCAGAAGGAAACTTGCACTAATGCAATTACATTTTATGTAAATTCGCCACCTCTGTTGGAATTTTAAAAAGAGATGGAGTTACTGAATGATATCCCAGGTAAGATTAATCAGATGTTTGATAGAAATACTTAGGCTGTGATAAAAAGATTAAAGACACACAACGTTATGTTTTAAATATCACAGTAGTAGGTATCACGAGATGGATAAGTAAATACTCCAGCAGAAGCCAGGATGATCTGATTCTATAAAAATACATAATAGAATATGATGTGAAAACGGTAGTACGATTCTATATTTCAGTTTTCCGCTTAATTTAATTATATATATATATATATATATATATATATATATATATATATATATATATATATATATATATTATTTGTAGGTATCTTTAATCATCTACAGTTAAAAATGGTCAATGTCTGTTGAACAATAATTACCTTAGCGCAGAAAAATGTCACTGCAATGTCATAAAATGTCACATTTCATTACCTGTGATAAAAATGGTATTTTCTACCAGTATTAAGAAAACATGGTATTGAGAAATTGTGGAAAGCTTTTGGATTTTATTATTATTATTTGTCTAAATTTCAAAAGTAAAACAAGATTTATTCTATAACGTCAGCATGAAGAGTGATCGACATTTAAAAGAAACCGAAATTCCATATTCATTAGCCACACTATGGTAAAGAAAGTATTCAATGCTGTTATATGTGACATTCCTTGTATGAGTTAACGTGGAAACAGCTAAATGGAAATGAGTTATATATATATATATATATATATATATATATATATATATATTATATATATATATATATATATATATATATATATATATATATATAATATATATATTAAAAAGAGTTTAAAGGAGCATTAGCTATGTTTTGTCATACACTTAGATTGACAAAAACAAATATGATATATACCCAGGCTTAAAACTTATTAAACTCCTATGAACATGTACATGATGTAGTTTGTGCAATTGCTTGAAAACCCCAGATTTGACACTTTTTTCAATTGCAATGTATTAACTCAACCTTACTATTTGTATATGAAAACAGCACTGGACCTTACCTTATGTTCACAAGATATATAGGAATATATGATCTGTTATTCCTGTGTATAACTCTCATTTGTTATTGAACAACAAGTACAAGTGGTAAAAGTATTAAATAATCGAAATATTTTTGGAAAAAAAAACGGTTAATGCCCCTTTAAGTTTTAAGTGTCTGGTAGATATAAAATGCTATATATTTGAGACACAGAATGCAGAAAAAATAATCTGAGCGAGTATTTAGATATTCGTGTTTTCTTTATTTACTTTTTATAAATTGTACTGTAACAATGATATTGACATATTTTTCATAGCTATAATTTTAAATATCTCCGTAATTCCCCGTATGAATTTACGATCTAGGAAGCAGGCATGGGAATTTTTTTGTTACCATTATACTTCTGTGAAAATGTATATTCGTGTCTTTTTTTCTATGGTAAGTATTTTACGTGGGTGATTTTCTATGATTTCGCAGTCTGATCATCATTATAATACAGGTCCATGTACCGTGTACACTTTTAAAGGCACAGTGATGGCCAGGGTAGATGTGAATCAAACCAAACATGCTATATTTCTCATCGTTAAACCCGCTAAATGCAGTATATTTCCATACAGTAATGCCGCGCAGATTCATAATCAAACAGAAAACCATGTTGATCAGTTTGCAAAGATACCCAATGTGTCACCATCAGAATCTATGTCGGATAAGGTGAATGTTTCGGTACAAAGAAATGACATACGTGAGGAAAATGACATAATGCAATGTAGCCATAACATAAATGAGAAAAGCCACAGAATGTCACGTAAAAATGACATAATTAAGGAAAGTCATAAAATACAACGCAAATATGACATACGTGAAGAAAGTAACAAAATACAATGTAACAATGACATACGCGAGGAAAGTAACAAAATGCAATGTAACAATTACATATGTGCAGAAAGTAACAAAATGCAACGTAACAATGACATACGTGAGGAAAGTAACAAATTACAACGTAACAATGATATACATGAAAAAAGTCACACAATACAACGTAACAATGACAAACTTGAGGAAAGTAACAAAATACAATGCAAAAATGACATACGTGAAGAAAGGCACAAAATACAGCATAACAATGAATTACATGATGCAAGTCACAGAATACAATGTACCAATGGCACACGTGAGGAAAGTAACAAAGTACAACGCAGCAATGAAATACGTGAAGAAAGTTACAAAATACAACGTAACAATGACATACGTGAGGAAAGACACAAAATACAACATAACAATGACATACGTGAAGAAAGTCATCGAATACAACGTTACAATGGCATACGTGTAGAAAGTCACAAAATACAACGTAACAATGACATACGTGAGAAAACATATAAGATGCAACGTGACGCCGTCATTATTGTAATAGCTATCTACACTGTCATTTTGATATTAATGGCGCCTGTACATATTCTCAACGTATTGGAGGGATTTGAGGTAATACAATCTAGAGTAGATAGAACACTACGAATATCAAGCCATTTCCTTGCGATGTTACAATCTATATTCAATCCGTTCTTATTCATTTTTCCAAGCAGTGAGCTGAGAGTCCATTTTAAAATACTTAAACGATTGTTTGATGTATACATCACACTGCAATCAAACTATTTTTGGTCTGTATATGAGATATTAATTTCAGTTTTTGATTGCTGAGATACTCAGCTTCATAATTTTACTCAAATCTTGAGAATTTTCTCAACTTAGGTAAAGTTGTGGACCATAAAGAAATTTTCAGGCATATATCTTTCTCAAGTGATACAATACTTAAGTACGGCATGTATTTCTTAACAGCGAACATGGCTGCTCCCTATGTTAGCCTCGAGATAAATAAACGCAAATGCCAGAGTTAGAGTTAGAGTATTTCTTGGCATGGTTAATCCTTTGGCTTTCGAAAACAATTTGATATTTGAGCGAAATAAGTATAAGAGACCCAACACTTCTTTCTCTGTTGTATTGTTTTGGCCATATGACGTCTGTTTACATTAACAGTAGGGACGGTGTAAATTTAGTACAGTATATGTACCCCAGTGTATGTTCCGAGTCATTTATCTTATCTAATAAACTTATACTAATTTACTTGTATCTTGAATATCGTTTATATATATATATATATATATATATATATATATATATATATATATATATATATATATATATATATATATATATCTATGTGTGTGTGTGTGTGTGTGTGTGTGTGTGTGTGTGTGTATAAATTACAAGACGCTTTATTGTTTTTTATAAAGGTATATATCTTATATCTATTCCCCTTTTCATGCCACAAAATGTGCTGCATACTTGATATTTAACGCATTTTATACTTTTTGGTCGATTATTTAATGATTAATCATACATTATGGTAAGAACAATGTTCAAACATTGAAGATTAGTGAATCGGGAGATAAATTGGAACATATGTCCTGGACGAGATTTTTATGTGTTCCTATTGCTCTCTTGCTAATCCAAATCTGAATTCCGAACGCCCAAATTCATCCGAAACAGGCCCACTTTGCTCCACCCTCTCATGGCCTAGTGAGACGGTAGGCCCTGTCTACCTGTAGGGACATATTAGACTGATTCGAATGGTAACCTCTCGCAGTTCGAGGCATATTTCGTTGATCAAATCTAGATATTGATCCTGTTGATGTCTGAACACTTGTACTTACATGTATTCAGATTCGAAAATTAGTATTATCCATGCACACATGCATATCGAATATAGATAGCTACATGTAGTATATAAATACTTGTGTATATGAGATCAATAAAAGCAGACCTTTTTTGCTACCTTGTATCTCCCATTACTGATATATTGTGTGAGAGGAATATGACAAAAACATTCTTCTAGGAACATTCTTTTTTTTTCGATGAAATACTTCTACATGTATATATGCATTTTTTCCAAGTTAGTTTTTGTTAATAATAGTTTACAGAACACATTGTTATCACAGTGTTGTTTTCAAATTTTGTTTTTAACCTCAATCCCATCCCCTCCCCACGCTTATTTTAAAAGATGGGTAATACACCGACGCCATTTGTACATGTTAGCTCAACCACACTCAAGCTACTTGTACATACTTCTCATTCTACCTTTCTTCACCCCAATTTTTACTATAACATGATAATCCTGGGTATCCTTAACCAACCTCTACCTCCAGATCCCATATTATACTTCCATACAATTCAGTACTTCTCATAAAATTTTTAAGCTTCACTTGACAGTTTATCCAAAGACTATTGATCTTACCAGTGTACACATTTTCACTATGATAAAAGTCCCCCAGAAGAATACATATACCGGTAGGAATGTATATATATACATAATTTCATTAAAGATTAGCAATCAATGCCAGGAAATCATATTTCTGCCGTCCGTTGAAGACACAAATATTCAAAATGTTATATTAACACTAACTGCTAACTGATATATATCAATCATGCATCAATATGTTAACTATATCTGTGTATAGGCACATGTCTGTACATATACACTAAGAATAAAACTACACCATTATACCATGATGGATGAAACAAATAATTTAACTATATTATCAGTCAATTGTCAAGGTCTACAGAATAAACAAAAAAGACAAGATGTTTTTCATTACTTAAAAGATAAAAAATTAATATCTATGCCTTACAAGATACTCATTTTACAAAATAACAGGAATCTCGAATTGCCTCTGAATTGGGATATAAATGCCTTTTTTGTTCGTTTTCTTCAAATTCACGTGGTGTAGCCCTACTTTTTAATGATAATTTTGAATACAAAATTAACAATACTTTTATTGATAATCAACGTAATTATTGTATTGTAGATTTAGCCATAGAACAAAACACTAAAGTAACCTTAGTTAACATATATGGTCCAAACACTGACTCGCCAGACTTTTATAAACATATTGAAAATTGAATAAATAACATAGTTAACCCTAAAGTAATAACAATGGGTGATTTTAATTTAACGTTAGACCAAAATAAAGATACATATAATTATAAGCATATAAATAATCCACAAGCCAGAAAAATAGTAATAGATATGATGAAAAATATGGAATCATGTGACCCTTTTAAACAAGCAAGATTAGATTTCTTTTTAATTTCTGATACTTTGATTTCGAATGTTAAACCATTAAAATTTTACCAAGCTACAGATCTGATCATTCAATGATCACAATAAAAATTGAAGTAAATGAATTTAAAAGAGGCTTATGGAAATTAAATAATTCCCTTTTACAGGATCAAAGCTATACTGAATTAGTAAAAAAAAAAACACTCTTAGAAAACCAAAAAATAATATGCTTTACCAGTCTATAATCTTGAAAATTTATCTGAGATCCCAAATGATGAATTACAACTAACAATCAGTGACCAACTGTTTTAAGAAATATAATTAACAGAAATACGTGGTAAAACAATTTCCTATTCATCATATAAAAAGAAACAGACAAACAAACTTAAAAATCAATTGATTAAAGATATAAATAAATTAGAGTCAAATTTAGATGCAACAAGCTTTGACAATTAGAACAAGTGAAACCACAATTAGAAAATATACGAAATGAAAAAATGAAAGGTGTTATTATAAGATATAAAGTACCATGGTCAGAAGAAGGAGAGCTACCCACTAAATACATTTTATCCCTAGAAAACACAAATTTCACATAAAAATGAATGTATCAAGTAGAAAAAGACAATGGAGAAACTAAAAAAAATCAAGAAGAAATTCTAAATGAAATACAGCTTTTTATACAAATCTATTTACTAACATAGATGAAAAATTACAAGACATTTTTTCCTTGAATGAAACATTAAAAGATGTTAAGATTAATAAAGTGTCAGAAAAAGAAAATAAAACAATACAAGGAGAAATAACCAACAATGAAGCATCAAAAATCCTAAAAAATATTTCAGGATTCGATGGTTACACAGTTTAATTTTTTTAAATGTTTTGGGATGAGATTGGCGATTTTACTATTAGGTATATAAACGAGGGCTATAAAACAATAATTATGTCAATAACACAGAGACAAGGTATAATTACTTGCATTCCTAAAGGCAATAAACCTAAACAGTACTTAAAAATTTGGCGACCAATTACATTATTGAATATAACCTATAAAATTGCCTCAAGATGTATAGCTCAAAGAATCCTATCTGTATTAGATAATTTAATAGATAAAGATCAAACTGGCTTTCTCTCAGGGCGATTGTTAGGTGAAAACATTAAAACTGTATATGATATTTCATTCAGAAACTGCTGAATCAAAAGAAGTTAGTGGTGTCCTTTAATTTGACATTTAGGTATATCGACGACGTTTTGTCAATTAATAATGACAATTTTCATACATATGTCAATGCGATATATCCCAGCGAACTTGAAATTAAAGATACAACAGAATCAAGCACACACGCTTCATACTTAGACATTTTACTTAATATAAACACAGACGGGAAATTAGCAACCACGCTATACGATAAACGCGACGATTTCGGCTTTCCCATGGTAAATTTTCCACATTTAAGTAGTAATATCCCTCAGTCACCCGCATATGGAGTTTATATTTCACAAATGATACGATATGCCAGGGCGTGCACATCATATGAAAATTTCATATACAGAGGTAAACTACTCACTGACAAATTATTGACACAGGGATATCGAAAACCGCGTTTAATGTCAACGTTCCGCAAATTTTACGGTCGGTATAATAGTCTTTGTTTGCGACTACTCTGTTTCACTAAGTGAAATGTTGAGTTGCCTTTTCGTTGGCGGTTGTTGAGACGTCTGTACCAATTGTGACGAGGATACACTCCTCACTTGTTTCATTGGACTTGACTGTGGACTCACGGCGGGTGTGACCGGTCGACAGGGGATGCTTACTCCTCAATGGCACCTGATCCCCTCTTGGTTTCCAGAGGTCCGTGTTTGTTCATTTTACCGGATTTGTATCTATGTCCTGGAAATTATATTGATTTATCCTTTGGTATCTGAAATTTTTATATTATGAATTTTACTGAACACTACAATATACCTGGAATGATACTTTTAATAGACTTTGAAAAAAACCTTTGATTCAATGTCCTGGAATTATATTTTTAAAGTGTTAAAATTCTTTAATTTAATAACTCAATAATACAATGGGTACAAACTTTTACAAATGACAGTTTGTGAAATATAAACATGGGTGACAATCTATCTCAACCATTAAGAATATCTAGGGGATGTGGACAAGGTGATCCTGTTTCAAGTTATTTATTTCTTTTATGTGCAGAAGTATTATCATTAAAACTTAAAAACAGTAAAGATATTAAAGGTATAAAAGTTAAAGATACTGAATATATTTTAAGTCAGTTTGCAGATGACACAACAACAAAATTAGATGTATCAAAACAATCTTTAAATGCAACCTTGGATGAAATTATATGGTTTGGACAAATATCAGGTCTTAAAATAAACCTGACAAAATCACATGTAATTTGGATAGGCTCTGAAGCATTTAGTCAAGATAAATATTTGATTTGTGAAAGACTGTCATGGAACAAAAAGAATTTGAATTATTGGTCATTGACTTTGATGTTAATATAGAGAACATACCAAATATAAACTTTTTCAAAAACATTCAAAGAAATTGATCAAACAATTAGACAATGGAAACAGCGATTCTAAAATCTCTCCTATTACCTAAACTCAGTCATTGCCAAATCCATCAGATCAATTTTATACAACTTTAAATACACTATTATATAATTTTATTTTTGATGGTCCAACAGATAGAATTCAAAGAAAAATACTAATCAAACAATATTCAGAAGGAGGTTTAAAAATGATACATGTCAAAAATTTTGCATCAGCTATCAAAATTACATGGGTTAAGAGAATACTGACGGACAAAAAATGGAAAAGTATAATAATATAATATAAGTGAAACAAATACAACCATAAAACAAATTACCTTATATGGAAACAATGTTTTACATGACACGATTAAAAAAACAAAAAATAAGTTTTGGAAAGATGTATTTTTAGCTCTTATTCTGCTCAATCAGCAAAGTCATATACATAATCTCACTCATTTTACAAAATATCCTATATAGCACTCAGATATAATCCAAATAGACAATAAACCAATTATTTTTAAAAAATAGATTGAAAGCAATATATTTACTATATTATAAACATACTACCAAAGTTATAATGCTCAAGACGATATCGTTTCTGTCAATTAGACTTCATCAGCTGAGCTCTAATTTAAAAGTTATGTGTATTTTCTAAAGAGAAAGTGGTATTATACAAGGCCAAATAATATCTCTAAAAGTATAGCCGAAATCCGTCTAAGAGTAACCACTGTTAAAAATGACAATCTTAGCTTTAGAAAAAAAATTGAATTTAAATGATGTAAACAGTGCCAAATATAGCTTTAGTATAAGATGAACAGCTGGTACCGAAATACCAGGTACTAGGTTTATGTATATCAAAGTTTTAATTAAATCAGAATATAATACACTTAAAACGTATACTGAATTACAAGAAAAATACAATTTTTGGCCATTTTTTTATAATATTTTGGAATAAAAAATAACATTAAAAAAGTACAAGTACATTCAAATGTAAATGAACTAAGAAACAAATTGATCACAGGACCAGTTATACCATATAATTTAACAATTATCATGTCAAATGTAAGAGGCACTAAAAACATATATAATACACTTGTAAAAAATAACATAAATACATCAAATAGTCAGTCAAAATGGGAGACATAATTAAACAGAAATTATCTAGAATAGAAAAAAAATAATGATCTGCCTTTTCGACTGTCACTAAATTCAAACCTAAACTGGTTACAATACAGAATTAATCACCGCATACTCTCAACAAATCAATATCTCAACAAACAAAATAAAATAAACATAATAAACAACGATTTGTGTGATCTATACCAAACATCACCAGAGACATTGAAACACTTATTCTGGAACTGTCCAAAAACTAAAATTTTAATATCAAAAATTGAACATTGGCTCAATGCATACTTAAAGTGTAATATTATATTCACAGAAATAAATATAATATTTGGTATTACATATAAAACACAATACTCTGAGATAATTAATCTTATAATTTTAACAATGATATATATATATATATATATATATATATATATATATATATATATATATATATATATATATATATATATATATATATGTATAACACAAAATACAAAGAGAAAACTGTTATTTAAGCTAAAGCTGCAATTAAAAATTTGATAAAATTAAGAATAATTCAAAATAGATCTCCCGAGAATATAGAATTTTTGAAAAATTAATACAGGAAAACTAGTATATAATTTATGATTATTAGGCATGTGTGTATATTCATTTGTATGAGCCCTTCAACTCCATTTTTGTTGGCTGAGGGCAATATACTATTTGTAATACATTTAAATATTGTTCTTTACGATTGACATGATTAGTGTTATTAGTATTAATTCCTTGTGCACTTGTGTAGCTCTATAATGTTTGTCTATAGTGTTTGATATCTCTCTCTCTCTCTCTCTCTCTCTCTCTCTCTCTCGTCCTCTCTCTCTCTCTCTCTCTCTCTCTCTCTCTCTCTCTCTCTCTCTCTCTCTCTGGTATTTGGTCACTCAGACATATGAGATCCTCGTACTCCCTAGCCAGGTGGAGTTGTAGGGGTTGGTGTCAAAACCCTGGCCATATACCATAATAAAATTTATTAAACAAAATAAAAAATCTAAATATTGACTTTTATGATTCGTTGGGCAATCTTTGCAAAAAAATATCTGGCTTTGTTACACAGGAAGCAGGTTCTGTCATTGATAGATTTGTCGTTATTTCAAATATTTTTTTCTCCAGTATTTTAATTCTGTATCTTACGTCCTTAAACATTCTCTGTATGTCGGGTACGTTATTTGCTGTGTTTACTTCATATTCAGAAGGCTTTCTCGGAGTTTGATTCCGAGTCATTTATCTTATCTAATACTTATTTACATTTATCTTGAAAATCGTTTATGATATATATAATACATATTATAGGTATAAATCACAAGACGTTTTGCTTTTGTTATAAAGGTTTATATTTATTCCCATTTTTGTGCAACAAAACGTGCTGCCTACTTGATTTTTAACGCATTTTATACTTTTTGGTTGTTTATTAAATATTTAATCATAGATTATATTAAGTATAATGTTCAAACATCTGAAGTTAAGTGAATCGGGACATAAATTGGGACATATGACCTGGACGAAATTTACCATTGCCCCTTAACAATCTCATCTCAGTTGCTAAAATTCTAAAGTCGTTTTATGGTCCGCCAGTTTTCACATTGTACTCAGATGAGTAAATTCTAAACTTTTAAGCATAACTGTATACTTCTGGAATAAGCAGTATTAAAAATCTCAGATACCAAAGTATAAATCAATAGAATGTCCAGGACATAGGTACAAATCCGGTAAAAGTGGACAAACACGGACCTCTTTAAACCAAGAGGTGGAATCTGGTGCCATGGAGGAGTAATAAACATCCTCTGTCGACCGGTCACACCCGCCGTGAGTCCACAGTCAAATCCAATGAAATACGTGAGGAGTAAATCCTCGTCACAATTGGTACAGACGTCTCAAAAACCGTCAACGAATATATTAACCTCACATCGATGGCTAGATACTCTATTACTTAAGGAGACCCTTTGTCTCAGTCTCACATAAATAAATAAATAAACATTAATAAAAAATGTTTGTTTCCGTATAACACGAGATAAAATATAAACTGTCAACATTAAAACATTTCTGTGACATGATTACAACCCGTTTTGATATTAGGAATATCATATTCCATTATAATTTACAATAATAATTTATGATATTTACACGTCAGTATAATTAAATCCGATGAGTTGGTAAAAATCATTGCGCTATACATGAAGTCTCCAAATTAATCAAAGCCAACCAAAATTATTGTAAACAGGTTTCGATAATTAATTGAATAAGATGAATTCTGTTTGTTTCCCATCATGATGGTGCTATAACGGCTGTCTAGAAGAGTTTACAAGCGGTCGGAATTTCAAATGGTATTATTATTTGAGACCGTTGGGTTCAGTGATAGACTCTGTTACATGCTCTCTGCACATCATTGCTAAATTGTCTTCTGCTAAACAATTTAAAATGTCATTTCCTATTGCTATCTCTACCTTCCGATAGTCTATTCTGTGTGCATACTTTAAAAGAAATTTTGTCTTAAAATTGTATCTTTTGAACTATCGCATACCAATGAAGTGATTGGATAGCAGTCCTCTCCAAAGCCGATTGAAATATCTGCTCTTCCATGGATCAACGGGTCATTACCATTGACGTCTCGTAATTTTCTATTAACAGCTGTAAATGGATGGTTGCATATCAACGACTGGTAAAGATTTCTGAATAATATAGTGTAAGTTGAACCACTGTCCAATAAGAAAAGAAATCTTCAAATCATATATAACATCTGACAAATAGAACCCATTGTCCCATTTTCTCTGTTGCTCTCCTGCTAATCCAAATCTGACTTCCGAACGCCCAAATCCATCCGAAAAAAGCCAATTTTTCTGCGACCCCCCCCCCTCATGGCCAAGTGAGACGGTAGACCCTGTTTCCCTGTAGGGACATATGTCAAAACAGCTGTTGAGCTATTACGTATATGAAAACACCACCCGCAAAGTCAGTATTCTGGAATGAATTTAGTATCCAATGGATTACAGTTTCACTGAAAAAATGGTAATGTATATAGATATAAGGATTGTTTTTCATTTTTTAAAAAAGCAATTGCTCTTGGAAAAAATCATTGAGCAGCCCTTCGTGCTGCACAGAATATTTCCATGAACAATTGCTTCTATACCCCGATGATGTTCAAAAAATGAAAAACAATCCTAAATTGATACCATTAACAACGTCTTTGCAAATGCCAATGCAAAGTCAGTAATTTATACATATGATATACATAATGTATATAATAAACGATACTCAAGATATTAGTATAAGTACATTAGATCAGACATACACTTGGGCACATGACCCGATTTAGTGACATCACATGGAAAACAGATTCCAGTAGGAAACGTATTTTAAAAAAATTGAAGCTACCAAACGAAGAAAACAAAATCAGTAGAAAAGAGATAGAATATATATATATATATATATATATATATATATATATATATAAATATATATATATATATATATATATATATATATATATTGTTTTCTATTGATATCAGCACATATTTTCGGGAATCGGACAACCGATTGCATCGTAAATCAAATTCTATATAAAGTGATTTAGACTGTATTAGTGTTAGTGTGATTGGTACACGAGATATATTTTATTTACCTGCGACAATCACTTAATATACGTGTTTTATCTTCTTTTCTGTGACCATTTATGTCAAAGTGAAGTGAGTTTGGCACTTCAATTTATTAATTTAAAAATTCTGTAACTACATAGAAAATGTTTGTTGCGGTATAATACGGAATAAAACATAAAAGGACAACATTAAAACATTTCTGTGACAAAAAAAGTGTTACACAACAAGATAATAATCAACATGATTAGAAACCGTGTTGGTGTTAGGAATATCATATTCCATGACAATAAAATGATATTTACACGTCAGTTTAATTAACTCCAATGGCTTGGTTTCATTATACATACATTCTCCAAAGGCGTTTAAAATTATTTACACCATTTTGTTAGGCATGCCGTTAACATAAGCTGTGTGATATATGATATGCATATGTGATATGCATATATGATATGTACGTGTTCATCAGTATTGAGTGTCATATATACATACATACAGATATGAGGTGCAAAAATACGGACTTTGTAGTCAGTCCTCGAATGTCGGTACACAAAAAAATATATTATTAGCTATATATTTTCAGAAGGAAACGTCCATTGGTGCATTTACATTGTATGTACATTTGCAAGCTCTGTTGGAACTTCAAAAATAAATCGAGTTACTCAACGATATTTCAGGTAATATTGATTTAATTTTTTTCTGTATCTGTGCACCATATCCTCAATACTTGCTAGGAATGTCACATGTAAACAATATTGTAACGTTGACATCAAACGCGATTTTCAATACCCCTGTGTCAATAATTTGTCTGTGAGTTACGGAAGCCGACACGTGCCATATGTAGTAATAAAATATGTCGTTATAACGACATATATGTTGTTTTAACGACTTATTATGTTGTTATAACGACATATTAATTATCTTGTTATAACAAGATATTATGTCTTAATAACAAAATATTATGTCGTTATAACAAGATATTATGT
Organism: Atrina japonica; assembly: GCA_030159075.1. Taxonomy (NCBI): domain Eukaryota; kingdom Metazoa; phylum Mollusca; class Bivalvia; order Pterioida; family Pinnidae; genus Atrina; species Atrina japonica. The sequence goes on from BROG01000546.1 coordinate 463,734, forward strand.
CGTTATAACGAGATATAAATTATTTTGTTATAACAAAATATTATGTCGTAATAACAAAATATTATGTCGTAATAACAAGATAATTATCTTGTTATAACCACAAGATATTATGTCGTTATAACAAAATAATTTGTCGTAATAACAAGATATTATGTCGTAATAACAAGATATTATGTTGTTATAACGACATATGAATTATTTTGTTATAACAAGATATTATGTCGTAATAACACGATATTATGTCGTAATAACAAGATATTATGTTGTTATAACGAGATATGAATTATCTTGTTATAACAAGATATTATATCGTAATAACAAGATATTATGTTGTTATATCGAGATATGAAATATCTTGTTATAACAAGATATTATGTCGTTATAACAAGATATTATGTCGTAATAACAAGATATTATGTTGTTATAACGACATATGAATTATCTTGTTATAACAAGATATTATGTCGTTATAACAAGAAATATTAGTCGTAATAACAAGATATTATTGTTGTTATAACGACATATGAATTATCTTGTTTATAACAAGATATTATGTCGTAATAACAAGATATTATGTCGTAAATAACAAATATGTCGTTATAACGACATATGAATTATCTTGTTATAACAAGATATTATGTCGTAATAAACAAGATATTATGTCGTAATAACAAGATATTATGTTGTTATATACGAGATATGAATTATCTTGTTATAACAAGATATTATGTTGTTTATAACGAGATATGAAATATACGGAAGCGTATTAGGGACCACAAGTTGTCTTTATAATTGTTAGTTGTTAAGGTTTCATGTCACATTTTATCATTATTGTTCAATATTGTTACTATCGCAACCTTAAATAAATACGTTTTATTAAAATTGATAAGATTAAGAGTATGCTATGTAAAAAAGCTTTGTTTTAAATTGTCCATTATCAATCTAATCTCTTTCTGCTCCTGTTTTCTGATATATCGCAATCCGCTATGGGGTCACGTGCGAGTGACTTCTCGTAAGTTTATAATGTTCGACCAATAAAAATGCGACTTACAATATTATATGCATCTCTTTGCCATTAGATCGCTTACAAGATTGTGTAAGTCGCTTTTTCTGTTTTTCATGGGTCGAAATTTACCAGGTCATCCGCGCGTGACCCCATAGCGGATTGCGTTAGATCCTGTACGCGACATATCAGAAAACAGGAGCGATTAGAGATCGGTTTATAATTAGATTGGTCCGTTATATAAGACATTTTCTGCTTGATATTTTTCCAAATAATTTGTTAAATTTGTAATATTAACGCACTGTCTTGTTTTTAATTTTTTAAGCTCCCCGGCAGATCATTCTCGCCATCATTCTGTACGCTAGACATGGAAGGAATGGGATATATAAGGCGATGACTTGATTGGGGGGGGGGGGGGGGGGGGGGGGGAGGGGGGGGGGGGGGGGGGGGGGGGGGGGGGGGGGGGGGGGGGGGGGGGGGGGGGGGGGGGGGGGGGGGGGGGGGGGGCGGGGGGGGGGGGGGGGGGGGGGGGGGGGGTGGGGGGGAGGGGGGGGGGGTGGGGGGGGGGGGGGGGGGGGGGGGGGGGGGGGGGGGGGGGGGGGGGGGGGGGGGGGGGGGGGGGGGGGGGGGGGGGGGGGGGGGGGGGGGGGGGGGGGGGGGGGTCTGGCAGAATTTTTAAAAATTAATATTCTGGCCTTGAAAACATTGAAAAGAAATAGTCTGTACTTTATTAGCAAGTTGATATATAATCTTACCTTAACTGGTGCTAAAGTTGTGATGAAAATCATTTTTAAAAAGTTTCGACTCGCTTCGCTCGCCGTATTTCTTTCTACAATTTTGTCGACAGGCTACGCTCATCTTTTCTTGATTAATACATAAAGATATTTATATAGAAGTTTCGCTGCTGACTTAATCAGTGGTCATCTGTATCCATTTGTTCTGCAAATCCACCACGAGGAAGGAGAAAAACGCCGACAACCCCCCCCCCCCCCCCCCAAAAAAAAAAATTAACTTCTACAAATAATCAGCCTCTCCGTTTAATGAATTTGAGATAAAACCAGTTCCTAATTTAATGTCTGGAACCAAGATAATTAACTTTGACCTCTCTGGACTTGTGAAATTTAACATTTCCTAGAGAGTACTAGTATACTCCATGGAACATATGGGAAAACTGATTGTGTTTCGGGGGGGGGGGGGGGGGGGGCAGTTACAAAATGCTTCATTGGGCTTCCAAAATTGGAAACATTCGAACTTTTATCTGGAGAACATACTCTAGAATCCCCTAGCCGAGTTGAATTTCACTTCATTTTGGAGATTTTTGATCCGTTCTGTCAGAGGGATGGAATATGTTTCGTGGAATTACAGTTTTAGTTTAGATGGATAATCAGTGTGACATATTACATAGACGCCCCCCCCCCCCCGCAACTTTTTTCACATACATTTTTTTTATATTACCAACACGTCTGGAATCCAGGAAAATGCTTCCCGGAGCTTTCAAAAGTAAAATACGAATATATTCTACATTTGCACCCTATCCAACTTTAAATCATAAGTCTGCCTTTGGTGAGGTACGCATTATATAACAGTTTTAACAAGTATAATTTCATGTCTCCAACCTCAAACCCACTCACCCCGTCTTGAAAAAAATTCTAGATCCGCCATTGTTGTATATGTTTATTGCATAATCAAAAGGTATATGAAAATATTTTTTTACCGGGGAAAACATTTTCAGAAAAACAAATTTGACCCCCCATTTGATTTGCTTCCTACGCCACTGTGTTAGACAGGTAGACAGGCGTAATTTTGTATCTTGAAGCTGATAAAATGTCTGTTCAGGATTCCAAATTTCTGAAAATTTCTGAAAGATGCGACAGTGTGTCACCTTTTCCGTGGCGAAATATTGCCTCACTAATCCAATATGCAGTGCCGTATGTATTGTAGATATATATCGGTTTTAAATAGTTAACATATTTTTTATGTTACACCCTGAACTCCCCCATGACATTTTTTTTATCTGCCACTCTAATATATTACTTTTCTGACTACAAAAGCAAAAAAAAAAAAAAATGAAAAATATAAACAATCCGTCTCTGGTCTGCTTTAAAATAAATATTCTGTCCTTTGCGACGATGTGAAAATTTATAATCTGACTCGACAAAATTTGCCAGCGAGTTACAATGGTCTATTTAACCCTTTCAACCCTACAGACCATAAAAAACTAGTCTTTAACAATAAAATGAGCATACCACTCAGATTTTCAGGGGTGAAAGGGTAAACCATAATACAACTTAAATTAAGACACCATTAAAAATATACAGAAATAAATAAATGAAGGTTGTGATATTACATAACAATTTGTTGCAATTTTCTCAAGACAATGCCTTAAAAAAGGAGTATGTCATGAAAAGTTCGAAGTGGTATATTTTTTTATAAAATATAGCTTCTTTAAATTAAGGTTGCGTTAATAATAATATTGAATAAGAATGGTACAATATAACATATGGATTAGTGTCTTGTAACACAATTATTACCAGATAATAACGCGATGTGATGCCTTATTATGAACAACGAGGTGAAAAACAATTCAAGTAAACCTTAATAACTAACAATTACAAGACAACTCGTGGTCCAAATACGCTTCCGTAATTTCGACATAATATCTTGTTATTACGATATAATATCTTGTTATAACAAGATAATTCATATCTTGTTATAACAACATAGTATCTTGTTATTACGACATAATATCTTGTTATTACGACATACTATTTTTTTATAACGACATAATATCTTTTTATAACAAGATGATTCATATCTTGTTTATAACAACATAATATTCTTGTTATTACGACATAATATCTTGTTTATTTACGACATAATATCTTGTATAACAAGATAATTGATATCTTGTTATAACAACTTAATATCTTGTTTTGTTATTACGACATAATATCTTGTTATTACGACATATTATTTGTGTTATAACGACATAATATCTTGTTATAACAAGATAATTCATATCTTGTTATAACAAGATAATATTTTGTTATTACGACATAATATCTTGTTATTACGACATAGTATCTTGTTATAACAAGATAATTCATATCTCGTTATAACAACATAATATCTTGTTATTACGACATAATATCTTGTTATTACGACATACTATTTTGTTATAACGACATAATATCTTGTTATAACAAGATAATTCATATCTCGTTATAACAAACATAATAATCTTGTTATTACGACATAATATCTTGTTATATAACGACATAATATCTTGTTATAAAGAGATAATAACATATCTCGTATATAACGACATATTAAGTCGTTTTAACAAGATATATGTCGTTATAACAAAATATTTTTATTACTACATGTGGCACGTATCGGCTTCCGTAGTGAGTACTTTACATCTGTATATGAAATGTTCATATGTTGAACCAGTTTGGATAATGTTCCCATTTGCTTGACTACATGCAGATAGACAGCGCTATATAGTTGACGTGTTCTCTATGTCAGACAATTTTAAGATTAGTGCATGACAAAACTGGAGACCGTGTATCAAGGAACGCATTCCATTTATTCATTTTTTTTTTAAAAATGCATGGATATTATTACAGCTATATTTAGATGGAGGGTCAATCAATGAAGTGATCCCTTCGTCAAGCTGTACAAGTATAGTGGCACTTAGAAAGATGTTCAAAAAATTTCTCTCGGGTCCCTTTTCCACCATCGCCCCAAAAAATTCTCAAAAAAACTTCCCCCGAAAAAAGGGTAGTACCCGTTCTGCTCAGGGCCTCCCCCTCCCGGCGGCCCCGTCTCCCCCTCCCCCTCCAAAATCTGCATCTAAACCGGAATCCTCCATCTAAAAATACGACCATATCCAGGTCACTCTCACCGCCACTTAAGGAGGTCGCATTAAGACAAACACCGGAAAGACGATGCCTCATCTAATCATTATGCCTGCCTTTGCGGCGATGAAGCGCCTTTACAAAGAAGAGGTGTGGGGAATGAAAAAGATCCAGCGGACCGTCTCCAGTTTCGTCCGCGGAACGACGACGGATGAACTGATTTAGGAGGAACTCGACCTGGCTCGCCCGAAATTATCCCGCGTCCTAACCGAAATAAAAGACCACGCGGACGAAGCGCATCGCGCTTCCATCATCCGCCCCAAACTCACCCGCGTCCTAACGGAAATAAAAGACCGCGCCTCCACCACCGCCCCAAACTCGCCCGCGTCCTGCCCGAAATAAAAGACCGAGCCGACCAGGCGTATCGCAACTCTATCGTTCGACCAAGGTACGCCCGCGGCATGCACGACCTACGGTGTGGGCTTCGTCGACTTGGCCCGATTCAAACGCGACGTCACCGTCTTCGGAGATCAGATAAAGATGTTCCAGCACCTTCGGAACTTCATCGTCGAGGAAGCGTGAGCCGAACTCGACCGGATTGGATCGGAAAAATTCCATATCATGGTCATCACTATTTTCGAGAAAAATGGCGACACCCAATCCATGCATGACCGTCTTCTCGAATCATTGGGTCGTCCTCTTGCCCGACGATCTCTACGAATTCGTTCGCGAAATGGAGCAAGCGCTGATCGCCACCATCGAAAAAATCCACCTCCGCGGCTCGAGTTCAATCTCGAACGCATGGAGTCGCTGTATCTTAATTTCGCCCTCCGTCAACCGATCCTCGGCGGCTCGTTCATCGAGCTATTGTCCGGCCTGTCGAAAAAGAAGGCCATCGTCAACGTCAAGAACGAGGAGGACGACAGGTGCGCGGATTACCCCGTCCTCTGCGCGCTGTTCTATGAGATCGGCGACAATCACGACCGAGTCGCCAAGTACGCCCCCACGCGAACGAATTGGACACGACCAGCCTCCAGTTTCCCACCCGGTTCGCCGCGTCGCGGGGCATCGGACTGCGGCGCTGCCCGGAATTCTCAGTTCCATCGTGTCCTGGCTGCTCTCGACGTTGGGGGAGTGACCTTTTGGATGGGCGAGAACCTGTGGATCTTCGGGGCGATGGTCGTCAGATTATTATTGAGACGTATTGACGAAGACAAAACCGCCAGTCTTACTAAGACAGCTCGACAAAGATGAAGAACGTCAGAAGGGCCAGAGATAAAATCGGCGTCTTTTCCTCTTCGTGGATCTCGATTCGGGGGCGAAAAACGCCGTCTTTTCCTCTTTGTGGGTCTCGGAATTCTTCTCACGCTCGATCTTCTCGGGATTCATCTCCTCTTGGCGTCCGATCTTTGCACCGGTGGGAGCGATGACGATCGCGTTGTCGTGATCCGCTCCGTCGGCCATCTTCAGCAACATGTCACTGGGGGCCATGTACAGTCCCGGTTAAAAGACGTAGTCGACCTTCGAACTCGCAAAGCGAAGAGTGGCCTCGTAGCGCGAAATGTCGGTGGGGAGATCTACCGGCCTGTCGATCGCGTCCTCGACGAGCACCGCAAATTGATTTTGCGCCTCCGGGGAGGTAGCGCCAACCTACACAATCGAAGATTTGGTCTCTGCTTGGGCCCCCAAGATCGCCCACGAGTACATTCGGATGCTCTCGTTCAGACGTGGGGCCCCGGGATGGTGATGGCGGGGTCAGCTTCGCCGTGCCAGTGGTGCTGTTCTCGCTGCAGGTCGCCGCAGTGGTGTGCGGGAGCGTGGGAATCGCCTAAAGGGAGTCCGCAGGCTGGTCACGGGGAGGATGAGGAAACACGACTCGCTGAAGAACCTCGCCGAGTCGAAATTAAATTCGGTGCTGCTCTCGAAAGCTATGACGGACGGCGAGATTTCCTAGACGGAGTTCAGGGTGGTGTGCGGGGAGTTTTGGAATATGAAGGAGATTAAACGGTGAAAGACAGAAAAAAGGACGCCGACGACGACGCCTGAGCAGGTCATCAACGAGACATCAGGAAGCAGTTGGAGGAACTGGTGTGGACGATGAGGGCCGCGCCGCCGAGAGGTTCCGGGTAAAGTTTTTCTGCCCTGTGGACCTATAAAACCCACGGGTCACTCGTTTCCCAGCTTCCCTCCATTCTTCGTATAATCGAGTACGGCGTTCCCGCCCGCAACGCTGAGGAGTGCAGCGTGGCATGCAAAGCTCTCATAAAGTTGTAGATCCTCTTCGAATGGGCGATCGTCGTCCAAGTCGTATGGGAGGTGTGGTATCAACTGCCAAACGCCTAAAAAGTTAGATCTCTCCTTCCACCATTCGTCTAGATCTCCCCACATGCCCCCCTCCTCCAAAACCTCGAAAAACCACATGAAAATAGTGGAGAGGGTAAATCGGCGAAGAGCCCGTTCTATCAGATCGCAATATCTCGGAGGTTGAAATTTTCGGCTTCCGGTTTGAGAAACATCTTCAAGTATTCTTCTTCTTCTCGATGCTTCACGTGAATGACCGAGGCGAGTCTATTGCAACCGTTTCTTAAAAAAAAAAAACACCAATCATCCACGACCTCCTCGTACAAATAGTTATCGCCGTCGTAAATCTTTTTCCAATCAACAGACATCCCTCGCTCGTTCTTGACAGGGTCCCCGACAACAGTCTTTCCACCTCCGCCAAATACACGTGTTTGTCACCGGGGAACATATACATTTGGTTGAGCACTTTCCAGGAGGCTCGGTCTTCGAGCATGTTGAGCCAGTCGAAGAACTCGCCCCACCATTCGCGAGGCCATTTATGGTTGTATATCGCCCACGCGCCTTTGTTCGAGAGATTGAGTTGTCTTGGCAGGCCGCGGACAGGGATAGTTCCGCTTCGTGCGAGGCATGTGGCACATGACCCGGTCACAGGGGAGATCTAGAACGATTTCTTTGCCGCCGATCGAAAACATTTTGTCGAGTCTATAACACATTCGGGACTCTTTTTATATTAGATTTTTCTTCAGCCTGGATTCAATCTTTTTCCCCTTTCGAACGGGGCTTTTTAGGAAAAAGGCTCAATACTGGCAAGGCTGGCCAGTATGGCCTTGCAGTCGCCGTCGGGCTAGCATCAACGCCTCTTGAGCGCGTTCAACGCCGCGGTGATGGTTTCGATGTCCTCGAAAGGAAAGTCGTCGTCGGCCTTCTTGATGTCCTCGTTACTGTGCCCCTCGAAGGGAACGTCGTCGTCGTCCAGGGACGCAATGAATTCGGACTGCATTTTCTCTTCAAAGAAGATTTTCTCCACTTTGTCCTCTACAGACTTTACACTCGACCAATCGACGCGATCGTTGTAGTTGTTGGGGATCTCTTCTCGAACTTTAAACAGATTGACCCAGTCATCCTTTTTCCACTTTGGAGGAGGTGACCATCTGAGATTGTACGCCTCCAGTCGGCCTTCGGGGGAAATCCATACACCACAGATCGCACAGCGAGTTGCGGGTGAGGATCCTCAATGCGCGTTCGGGGGTGAGAGAATTTTTGCGTTACATCGTCTTTCCGATTTTTATTCTTAATGCAACCTCCCTAAGTCGATGACTATTTTTCCCGAGAAACGTTGTCATCGCTGAAAAATGGGGTCCGCGAGAGGAGGGAGATATTTTTGGGCGGCGGTGAGAGTGACCTGGATATGGTCGTATTTTTAGATGGGGCTTTCCGGTTTACATGCGGATTTTCGAGCGGAGAGGAAGGGGAGAGGGGGCCGCCGGGAGGGGAAGGTCCTGAGTCAGAACGTGTACTGCCCTTTTTTCTCTTAAAGAAATTCTTCTTGCTACATCAATAAAATGATAAATTTAGTTGGAAATACGGTCAACTCGAGAATGGCACAAACATGGGAAATGACGCATTTACCTGTTTTTATTTCAACACTTTATTACCGGGATTTTGTCAACTTCTATTTCTATAAACTATTAATCGTCTTGATTTACATTTTGTTTTTCATTTTGGAAACATGAAGTTCAGTAACGGTTTTTTATTCGAAACCTTTCACTATAGTGATAGTATAAACGTTTTCGGAAAATCAAAAAAAAAAAATACCCACAACATTTAATTTAATATTGTCCTTTTCTCTCAGCTGGCAGTATTTGTCTTTCGGGTTTTCAAGAGAAAGATTATTCTCGATTAGATAGAACACATTATCTCAGAGAAATTATTTTATCCTGATATTAGTTATACATTTATGTCACACTCGGGGTCACACTCGAATTGCACAAGATGTGTGTACTTTACAGTTTAATTAACGGTCATGCATATAAATTATTTACATTTTTTATACAGGTACGGAACGTCAGTGGAGCCATGAATAGGTCAGAAGAAACGGGGAATACGACCGACATGTTTATAAAGGATGCGCCTAATTTTAAAAGAATACTTGTGGGTACCATTATTACAGTTTTACTATCAATGTGCATAATAGCTGTAAATACTCACGTTAGTGTCGTCATTTTCAGTAAAATTAAAAAGATCCGACAGCACAATCGTACTCTTCTGAGCCTCGCTCTGGCTGATCTTATTTTGGGGATAATTATAGTTTCAAATGTATGTATACGACTTATCAGAAACTCTATAATGTGTGCTATAGTTGACACACTTTCATATGTTCTGAAGCTATCATCAAATATCCATGTACCAGTCATTTTGATTGAGCGTTGTTTTCTTCTCTACAATAATAAGGGTAAGGCATCACACAGGAAATCTTCATTAATACATATTTTACTTATATGGATTACTGCCCTGGTGACGTGTTCGCCACTATTTCTACATACATTTTCGAGATCTAATCCGTCACATACATGTGAATTTTTTGACGAAGAAAACCAGATAAGGAATTGGGCAATGAAGTATTCTGGAATTTTGTCTCTAGGAATTCTAAGTTTGTCATTCTGTTGTTGTCTTGCTTTGTGCTATAAGATTCTGAAATCTATGCGGAGCAGAAAAATATTACCTGAATCGCAGGAAAAGTCAAGTAATAATGATGTCAATGATCCGCATGTAGTTCCCCTAACTGCGGTTACCGATATATCGCCGGTAGAAGTGAATCAAACCAAACAAGCTATATTTCTCATCGGTAAACCCGCTCAATGCAGCACATTTCCATACAACAATACCGTGCAGGATTATAATCAAGCAGAAAACCATGTTAATCAGTTTGCAAAGATGCCCAATGTGTCACCATCAGAATCTATGTCGGATAAGGTGAATGTTACGGTTCAAAATTCTTCCAATGAACCTAAAACAAAATGTAGCAATGACATACGTGAAGAAAATGACATAATGCAACGTAGCCATAACATACATGAGAAAAGTCAGAGAATGGCACGTAAAAATGACATAGGTGTAGAAAGTCACAAAATACAATGTAACAATGACATACGTAAAGAAAGTCACAAAATACAACGTAACAATGACATAGGTGAAGAAAGTCACAGAATACAACGTAACAATGACATAGGTGAAGAAAGTCACAGAATACAACGTAACAATGACATAGGTGAAGAAAGTCACAGATTACAACGTAACAATGACATAGGTGAAGAAAGTCACAGAATACAACGTTACAATGACATAGGTGAAGAAAGTCACAGAATACAACGTAACAATGACATAGGTGAAGAAAGTCACAGAATACAACGTTACAATGACATACGTGAAGAAAGTCACAAAAATACAACGTTACAATGACATAGGTGAAGAAAGAAGAATACAAGGTAACAATGACATAGGTGAAGAAAGTCACAGAATACAACGTTACAATGACATAGGTGAAGAAAGTCACAGAATACAACGTTACAATGACATAGGTGAAGAAAGTCACAGAATACAACGTTACAATGACATAGGTGAAGAAAGTCACAGAATACAACGTTACAATGACATAGGTGAAGAAAGTCACAGAATACAACATAACAATGACATAGGTGAAGAAAGTCACAGAATACAACGTTACAATGACATAGGTGAAGAAAGTCACAGAATACAACGTAACAATGACATAGGTGAAGAAAGTCACAGAATACAGCGTTATAATGACATACATGAGGAAAGTCACAAAATACAACGTAATAATCGTATACGTGAGAAAACAAGTAAGATGCAACGTAACGCCCTTATCTTTGTAATAGTTATCTACACAGTCATTTTGATATTATTGGCGCCTGTACATATTCTCAACGTATTGGAGGGATTTGAGGTATTACAATCCACAGTGGATAGAACACTACGAATATCAAGCAATTTTCTTGCGATGTTACAATCTATATTCAATACGTTCTTATTCATTTTTCCAAGCAGTGAGCTGAGAGTCCATTTTAAAATACTTAAACGATTGTTTTGATGGATACATCACACACCGATCAAAATTCTTTTGGTCTGTATATGGAGGTCTTAATATGAGATATCCTTTTGTGCTTCATTTCAATTTTTGATCGCTATTTGAGGGTCTGTCTGCTGGGACCAGGAAGCCGTGGTCATGTAATCTATCCAGTTCCAATACTACTTATGGATCACTTAATACAGTCGGATAACGCGTTTTCATAGATCCTTTAAGTTTCCGAATACGCTATTTTATCAACCTTCGTATATATTTTAGCCATTCAGACAAAGTGTCTGGTTCCACCCCTTCATGCTTGGTCCGTCGTGTGGCATAATCTTCGACAGAATTAATAATTAAACTGAAATTCTGTCGCCAATTAAAGGAACGGACTTCGTGGTATTATGAACCTCATAAGATAAGATTGTTGATGTTACCATTATCAACAATAGAAACGTCGACGGTTATGACATGCCCTATAGGATTATATTTGAAGGAAGATGATACACGTGAACATGTGACAGTGTTATATAGAAGATTGTTGATGGCCAGGCACTTTCAATCCCGTTTGTAATTGAAAAGCTTGGATGCGATGGCAAGTGTATAGCTATATAAAATGAAGGGCGTGATCTTGAATTTTAAATATGGCGGAACAGGACTGAATTTTTTTTAGTGATTAAGAACAATGCTTATGTATAAAGCGTCTAAACCTTTATTTGTAAATTTAAGTTTATGGAACAGTTCTCGTTTTCAACGCGTGTAGGTTTGGACAGTCTGTGATAAGCAAAGTCCATTATAACGGAGTTCAGTGTGTAATCTGGAGTGGAAGAATCCTGAAAAAGTTCATTAAGAAGTGTAAAAGGGATATAATAAAGTTTCCTGCGAATGTGATTCAGACCCAAGTTTATGTTAATGTAAGGTAAAAGAGATGAGTGGCATCATGTATGTTGGGTCTTATGTATGAACGATGACAGTGACTTCGCTAACGTCTTGCGTACAACAAAACCGTGCAGAATCATAATCAAACAGAAATCCATGTTGATCAGTTCGCAAAGATGCCCAATATGTCACCATCAGAATCTGTGTTAGAAAAAGTGAATGTTTTGGTACAAAGCTCTTCCTATGAACCTAAAATGAAGCGTAGCAATGCCATACGTGAGGAAAATGACATAATGCAACGTAACCATAATATGCATGAGGAAAGTTACAGAATGTCACGTAAAAATGACATGATTAAGGAAAGTCATAAAATGCAACGTAACAATGACATACGTGAGGAAAGTCACAGAATACAACGTAACAATGACATACGTGAGAAAAATGACATAATGCAACATGGCAATAACATACATAAGGAAAGTCACAGAACGTCACCTAAAAATGACATAATTAGGTAAAGTCACAGAATACAACGTAACAATGACATACTTGAAGAAAGTCACAAAATACAACGTAACAATGACACACGTGAAGAAAGTCACACAAAATACACCGTAACAATGACACCGTACGTACGTGTAAAAAGTCACAGAATACAAATGCAACAATGACATACGTGAAGAAAGTCACAGAATACAACGTAACAATGACATACTTGAAGAAAGTTAAAAAATACAACGTAACAATGACACACGTGAAGAAACCACAAAATACACCGTAACAATGACATACGTGTAAAAAGTCACAGAATACAAATGCAACAATGGCATACGTGAAGAAAGTCACAGAATACAACGTAACAATGACATACTTGAAGAAAGTTACAAAATACAACGTAACAATGACACACGTGAAGAAAGTCACAGAATACAACGTAACAATGACATACGTGTGAAAGTCACAAAATACAACGTAACAATGACACACCTGAAGAAAGTCACAAAATACAACGTAACATTGACATACGTGAGAAAACATATAAGATGCAACGTGACGCCGTCATTATTGTAATAGTTATCTACACCGTCATTTTGATATAATTGGCGCCTGTACATATTCTCAACGTATTGGAGGGATTTGAGGTACTACAATCAAGAGTGGATAGAACACTACGAATATCAAGCCATTTCCTTGCGATGTTACAATCTATATTCAATCCATTCTTATTCATTTTTCCAAGTAGATCTATATATGAGTCATGCTTCCGCGCTTCATTTCAGTGTGCATGTAATGCCCTAACATAAAATATCATGGAACAAGTTCGTCAACCTATAATGTTTTAAATTTACAGGTTGGTGTCTAAGAAACCAGATATAACGAATATACGATACATAAGAGTTTACTTCCACAAATTTTAATTACGTAATACAGGGGTGACATATTCATTGTCACATGATCTATATAGTCTATACAGGGGTGACATATTCACTGTCACGTGGTCTACATAGTCAATCATAATACAGAGGTGACATATTCACTGTCACATGATCTATATAGTCTATACAGGGGTGACATATTCACTGTCAAGTGGTCTACATAGTCAATCATAATACAGGGGTGACATATTCACTGTCACGTGGTCTACATAGTCTATCATAATAAGGGGTGACAAATTCACGGCCACATGATCTATATAGTCTATACAGGGGTGACATAATCACTGTCACGTGGTCTATATAGTCAATCATAATACAGGGGTGACATATTCACTGTCACGTGGTCTATATAGTCAATCATAATACAGGGATGACATATTCTCTGTCACATGATCTATATAGTCTATACAGGGGTGACATATTCACTGTCACGTGGTCTATATAGTCAATCATAATACAGGGGTGACATATTCACTGTCACGTGGTCTACATAGTCAATCATAATACAGGTGTTACATATTCACTGTCACGTGGTCTACATAGTCAATCATAATACAGGGGTGACATATTCACTGTCACGTGGTCTATATAGTCAATCATAATACAGGGGTGACATATTCACTGTCACGTGGTCTACATAGTCAATCATAATACAGGGGTGACATATTCACGGCCACAGGGTCTATATAGTCTAGCATAATACAATGGTGACATATTCACGATCAAATGCATATTATATACCGATTGTATTAATTGATTAACATTTAGCACTTTAAATTATTATTATTATTTCCATTAGACATATATCAAATGACAATAATTTATTAATTACTCGTTAATGACAACAGCATGTAAATAATTTATTTAGCTTAATCAATTATCATACGAAATTCCAACAGGGAAGAATATAATTTGCATTCATATTGCATTTGATCAACGATTTATATCAGTTCATCTTTGAAACACAGGTAACATCGAGTTTATATACGAGTAATATTGAGTTTATACACGAGTAAAATCGATTTATTCCTGAGTAACATCGAGTTTATACACGTGTATCATCGACTTATACACGAGTAACATTGAGTTTATACACGTGTTACATCGACTTATACACGAGTAACATTGATTTAGACACGAGTAACATCGAGTTTTACACGTGTTACATCGACTTATACACGAGTAACATTGATTTAGACACTAGTAACATGAGGTTATACACGTGTTACATCGACTTATACACGAGTAACATTGATTTAGACACGAGTAACATCGAGTTTTACATGTGTTACATCGACTTATACACGAGTAACATTGATTTATACACGAGTAACGAGTAACATTGATTTATACACGAGTAACATCAAGTTTATACACTAGTAACATCGACTTATACACGAGTAACATCGATTTATTCATGAGTAACATCGAATTTATACACAAGTAACATCGATTTATAAACGAGTAACATCGATTCATACACAAGTAACATCGATTTATAAACGAGTAACATTTATTCATACACGAGCAACATTTGAATTTATTACAAAGATAACATTTTTAGTTTTTTGTGATAAAATATCAAGTCCAGAATGTTACACCCTATCTTTAGAAAAAGTTAACGAGTATTTGTTTCTATGATTGGAATATAATATTCGGTGACAGGTTTACTCTTCCACGTATTCAGTGTAATAATTTAGATTAAGAAGCTATATAAAATAAGTACAAAATTGTGAAATTACAGTCAATTACTAAATCTAATAAGAATTGCTTACCATGGACAGATGTGTATATAACGCTATATGAATATAGTAGTGCGATGGATCCTGTTTTGTCACACTTTCTGCTCTGAGACACCACTTGTATTAGAAAAACCGCCTGTGTTGACACACCACCTGTGTCATGAAAAACCACCTGAGTCGACACACCACCTGTTCTGAGACACCAATTGTTATGAGAGACCGCTTGTTTTGAAACACCTGTTTTATCACACCACCTGTTCTGACACATTACCTGACTTGACACACCATCTTTTCTGAGAAACCATTTGTTTTTAAAACACCACCTGTTCTGACAAATCACCTGTTTGACACACCACCTGTTTGAAAAGACCACTGGTCAAGAGAGATTACATTTCACTGGTAGAAAGGGTGGTCAACCCCGGACTGTTCCATTTCATTAATTGTCATAATGCTTACTCCATCATTGTAAATCATGTGGCATTATCAAGCATTTGTCTTTCATTGTGAATATATTGACATTGTCAAGTATTTCTATTTCATCGTAGATCTAGTGACAATATCAAGTATTGTTCCATCATTGTACATCTAGTGATATTGTCAAGCACTTCTCTTTCATTGTAGATCTAGTGACATTGTTAAGTACATGTATTTATATTTCATTGTAGATCTAGTGACATTGTCAAGTATTTCTCTTCCATTGCAAATTTAGTGACATTATCAAGTATTTCCTTTTCATTGTAGACCTAGTGATATTGTAAAGAATTACTCCATCATTGTGTATTTAGTGACATTATCAGGTATTTCAATTTCATTGTAGATACAGTGACATTGTCAAGTATGTGTCCATCATTGTAGATCGTGACATTGTCAAGTAGTACGCCATCATCGTATATCTTGTGACATTGTCAAGTAGTACGCCATCATCGTATATCTTGTGACATTGTCAAGTAATACGCCATCATCGTAGATCTTGTGACATTGTCAAGTAGTACGCCATCATCGTAGATCTTGTGACATTGTCAAGTAGTACGCCATCATCGTAGATCTTGTGACATTGT
Source organism: Atrina japonica (assembly GCA_030159075.1). Classification (NCBI taxonomy): domain Eukaryota; kingdom Metazoa; phylum Mollusca; class Bivalvia; order Pterioida; family Pinnidae; genus Atrina; species Atrina japonica. Next base: position 480,100 of record BROG01000546.1, read on the forward strand.
CAAGTATTACGCCATCATCGTAGATCTTGTGACATTGTCAAGTATTACGCCGCCATCGTAGATCTTGTGACATTGTCAAGTATTACGCCATCATCGTAGATCTTGTGACATTGTCAATTATTGCTCCACCATTGTAGATCTAGTGACATTGTTAGTTATTGATCCAGCATTGTAGACCTAGTGCTTTTTTTCAAGTATTTCGCTTTCATTTTGGATATAATGACACACTCAAGTATTGCTCTGTCATTATAGATCTAGTTACATTGTCAAGCATTGTTCCATCATTGTTGACCTAGTGATGTGGCAGGTACTTCTCCATCACTGTAGATCTAGTGATATTGTCAAGTATTATGCTATAATTTTAGGTCTAATGACAGTGTCAGTTGTTGCTCCATCATTGTAGATCTATTGGCATTGTAAATTATTGCCCCATCATTGTAGATCTACTATGTGTCACAGCAGACATGAAAAGTGACTTGTTTACGACAAAGAAACATCACATTATTAGTAGAGAGCCGGCCTGGCCCAGTTAGTAGCGCGCTCGACTCTTGATCGTGAGTTCGAGTCCAACCGTCGGCATGTCGCTTTCCTGCCCTTCGGATGAGACAGTAAAAACCGAGGTCCCGTGTCGCAGTAGGTGTCGGCACGTTAAAGAACCCTCACTGCTCAATGGCCGTAACTGCCGAGCATGGGCCAAAATTTGAAGCCCTTCACCTGCATTAGGTGACGTCTCCATATAAGTGAAATATTCTTGGGTGGGAAGTTAGACAACAATAAACAAACATTATCAATAGAAGCGCTATTTTATATACGGAAGGTCAAAGTCATGATCAATTATGCATTCAAACATGAAGGAGACCTTTCCATACTCGAGATCCCAGTTAAATCACTTTTTTTCTTCGATTAGCGGCAATGGCAGTCGCTATTCTTGTTTTTGATTTTCATTAGAACCGTGTATATTTTTACCATTCGTACGAATCATTATAAATCTTGTGATACTGCCAAGTCAAACGCAATCATTGTAGAGATATAGTGACATTGTCAAGTATTACTCCATTGCTTTTTGTAGATCTAGTGACACTGTCAAGTATTGCTCCATCATTGTATATCTTTTGGCATTGTCAAGTATTACGGCGACATTGTACATTTAGTGACATTGTAAAGTATCGCTCAATCATGGTAGATCTATTAACATAGTCAAATATGTTTTCATCTTTGTAGATCTAGTGACATTGTGAAGTATTTTTTTCATTAGTGTAGATATAGTGATATTGTAAAGTATTGCTAAATTGTCAAGTATTGCTCCATCATTGTAAATCTAGTCCCATTGTCAAGGATTACGCCACCATTCTAGATCTAGTGACATTTTCAAGTATTGCTCCATCATTGTAGATCTAGTGACATTGACAAGCATTGCTCCATCATTGTAGATCTAGTGACATTGACAAGCATTGCTCCATCATTGTAGATCTAGTGACATTGACAAGTATTGGTCAATTATTATTGACCTAGGTGTCATTCCCAAGTATTAAAACTTCCTTTTGGTTAAACATGTATATTGATTTTCATTTACATTGATGGTGTGTACGCCATTTTCTTTGGATTATTGTGAATCCTTTACGCGCGGTATTTGATTAATGGCGTATAAAAATCTCAAATACCAATGTATCAATCTTCAGGATATAAATCTGTTGATTAAAATCTTGATTGGACTGTATATATTCATTGATATTTTATTTTCTGGCATAGGAAGTTTTGTATTTTAATTTGATGATTAGTTCACCTGTTCCACATTAGTAATGTTTAATACAAATATTGTATTTGTATCGTTATGTGTGTGTATGACAAAATGTTGTAGAATGTTGTAATATCATAAATAATCAATAAAAGAGATTTAGTACTACAAGTCTAGTTTATCTTACTATAATAGATAATTAATGAATCCACTGACTTTGTTTCTCGACGTATGGTGTTTAACCCAAACCCATTCGTCAAACAAGGAATCGAAACTTTTGCATAAATCTTGCATTTTCGTATCTTTACTAGGATTCTGATTAGTCAAAATTTAATGTTGATGAAACTTGATATAAATATGAATTGATATAAATATGAATATAGCTGTATTCGGGACTGCAACATATAATTGCGCGTTGTTTTCGTTTTTTTTTTTTCAAGTGGTAGATATAAACCGGACACTGCTGGAAAAGGGTTTTTATGAACCTTTAGAGGAAATTTACAAAGAACATGTGTTAATTTATATTTTGGCATGTTTAACTGATTCCTGAGTAGTAATATTTCGTCTTCTCCTACTTATGGCATATTCATTTCACAACTCGTTATACCTATAGGTTAATCGTTATGCTCCTCTATGTTTTATTCCAAGAGACAAACAACTCGCCAGTAATTTACTCACACAGGGTTTCGTTGTTGAATGCTTGAAATCGCCAACGACAATATGTGCAGAGAGTACCCCTTTTTAATGTCTGCCGTTTGGGCGACAATATGTGCAGTGACACTTTGCAGAAATTGTCGTCGGCGACAATATGTACTGTGAGCCTCATCACAAATTGTCGCCCGCGGGGTAAAACGATGTATCATTATTATGACATTATACACTCACACTGATTCCGGATAGCCTGCAGGGTCGGATCCGGAAATTTTCAAAAGGGGGGGGGGGTGCAAACGTTGTACATGTAAAAATGGTGCGTTTTTCTGTGTTAACATTGGTTACCATCGATGATTAAATATTACTGTCTTTTAACAAATAATACCACAAGGGAAAATCGTATACTTTTAAGCCAATACTTGTTTACAAATAAAGTTGCAAATTCATATACCATTATGGCGATAAAATAAACAAAAAATTATCTATATGATGGGCAAACACTATTACTAGTAAGATAGTGAAATAAAACAAAGAGTAGTCAAAAGCCTTTAACTGATCAACCCCTGAAAAACAATGGACCATTCCGCAAATCAATGACTTAGACCAGTCCAAATTTGTCTTTAGAGGTGAATGAGTTAAACCCTAAACATACAGACCAAAACAAGGGTTAAACCAGAAGCAGGGTTTCAATTAGGAGGGAAGGAAAAATGGATAATTATGGTATTTCATTTTTGTTAATTTTCCAACTTTTCATTAAAAAAAATATAAGTTTTAAACAATTTTGTCAACTTCTGGGCTCTGGAATTGTTTTTTACTGTATGCCTACATACATCTATACTTTAGCGTCAAATGGGGGAGGGGTGTACGCCCTCTACGCACCCTTGAATCCGCCACTGTCCTGGATATTAATGTCACTCCAGTCAAATGCTAATTTTGATTTATTGTGATCGTCTTTTGTCAAGTGTCACCTGTCATGCATTTCTAATTACAATGTAAGTAGTTATAGGCAGCTCCATAGCGGGCCATTTGAATTTTGCCGCTAGGGGGCGCCACCAGTGGCGTCATCAGAATGCTGGCTTCTGATTTGTCAATTCAAATGACACGCTATGGAGCCGCCTGTGAGGTCATAACAGGAAGTGCGTCATTCCGGAAGTGAGGTCATACAGGAAGTGTGTCATACCGGAAGTGAGGTCCTGTTGTCATGGCAATAAGGAGAAAGAGCCAATCGTTGAGCTTGGAGGCGTGTCTATGACCGGAAGTGGAAGGTGGTGGGGGCGGTCATCTAGGATAAGGAGCCAATGAGAGCCTTCGTTACAAGAGGTTGGGGTCACGAAAGGTCACGTGAGTTCATGAGAAGTCAACGGTTAGAGAGAGAAGTTGGGTTTTTCCAGTTTTGAGTTGAGAGTGAATATATTTTTAGAACCGAAACTTTGGGTTATTCCAGGTTTGTGAAACCAGCAGAGGCCAAGCTCGTAACTGTGAGTTAGTCGGCGAGAGTCCTGTTTCAAGTGCGCAAGCGCCAGAAGCGGTATGCCGAGCTCGACTCAAGCTTGAACTAAGGCTTGTACCAAGATTTGTAGAGTGACGAGTATGTACAAAGGGAGATCACTCTGTATAGCCTGTAGGGATGGGACAAAGGGGAGATCACTCTGTATAGCCTGTATGAGTAGGACGAAAGGGAGATTACTCTGTATAGACTGTATAGGTGAAAACAAAAGAAAGATCACTGTTCATAGACTCTATAGGTGAAACATCACTGTATAGACTGTATAGGTGGAACAAAGGGAGATTACTCTGTATAGACTATAGGGGTGGAACAAAAGGGGTGATGACTCTATATGGACTGTATGCACTAAACCAGAAAGGGAGGGTGGGTAGTGAAACAGGAAGTATAGGAAGGCTAGCCATCTTGGGTATGGAATCACTCTTTCTCCTTATTGCCATGAAAACAGGACCTCACTTCCGGTATGACACACTTCCTGTATGACCTCACTTCCAGTATTACGTCACAGGCGGCTTCATAGCGGGCCATTTGAATTGACCAATCAGAAGCCAGTATTCTGATGATGTCATCAACAGCACCACTGGTGGCACCCCCTAGCGGCAAAATTCAAATGGCACGCTATGGAGCTGCGTATAACTACTAATGTATTAAATATTTTGATTTCTTCCCAAGAACAAATGATTTTAATTTCAATTTTGGATGGAATTATTTTCATTTAAATCGGCATAAAATTTTCTAATAAAAGGGACTAGGACCCAAAGGGTCTCCAATCGGGCAAAAACTTAGTACATTTTAAAATCCTTCTCATAACCCATGATAAGATGTTTTCCTAATGTTTTTATTTTGTTAATCCCAAAGAGGTCAGTTTCTAATTTCCAGACACACATACATTGTGATATGTCCCTGTCGAGTTTACAGACATGTGTTACAACATATCTACAGGGTAATGAGACATTCATTTACTTTTTGAGGTAACTATAATAGAGAGAAAGTAAAGGAAAAGGTGCCGAGAGAGAAAAAAAAGAGGCCCAAGAGGGCCTCAATCGCTCACCTGAGAACCATCTACAAATGTGGAAAGAAGAACATGTACATGTAGACAGATCTGGTCAAGAAACAAATATTGCTGTTTTAAGAAATTCATCAAAAATTCTAGAAATCAAATTTAGGCAAAATTCTTGAATAAAAACATTTCTTCAACTATATACAAGTAAAAGACTTTAATGCTCATTGTGAATGCAAGGGGAGATAACTCAGGAAATCATGCAAAAATTAAATGAAAATGACAAAGTCTAAAAAGACCTCAAAAACATGTCAAAAATTCAAATTCTATATTACTCTGAAACAATCCGTTTTTTCAATTCATGTAGTGGTTCTGGAGAAGATTTTTAAAGAGAGCACATTTTGGGACCTATTCTGCCCCGCCCCTTTGCCAATCTGACTGAAAAATACAAACTTGAGCATTAGCTTCCTTCAAATTTTTGTCAAAATTCCTTCAGTTGTTTTGAAAAAAAAGCTGATAGTGTGAAAAATGCAATCCTCCCCCTCTTTTTTTTTTTTTTTTTGCAGTCTAAAAAAAATTATAAAAAATTCTAGAAATTAAATCTCCGCAAAATTCTTTGCACAAAAACATTTCTTCACCTAATTACAAGTAAAACACATTAAATGAATGCATCAAGTGAATGCATTAAGATGATTTTTTAAGAGGGGTACCTTTTAGGACTTATTCTGCCCCTACCTGGATCCACACCTGAGCCAATCTGACTGAAAACTACAAACTTGAGCATTAGCTTCCTTCAATTTTTTGTCAAAATTCCTTCAGTTGTTTTGAAACAAAAGCTGATAGTGTGAAAATGCAATCCTCCCCTTACTTTTTTTTCTTTTCTTTTGCAGTCTTAAAAAATTAATTAAAAATTCTAGAAATTAAATTGAAATAAAAGACTGAGAGAGAAAGAAAGATACAGAGACAAATGACAAATAGAAGGTAGAGAGAGAGAAGGGGAAATGGACATGGACAGAAAAAAGAGACAAAGAGAGAAAAGATTCAAAGAAAGAGAGAAAATAAGTGATGTTTGTTTACTTTACTTTATATGGTAACTATTATAGAGAGACAGAAAAGAGAAAGAGACTGAGAGAAAAAAGATACAGAGCAGAAATAGAGAAATGAAAAACAGGCAGAAAAGAGAGCGAGAAAAATGAGAGACAGAAAGAAAGAGAAAGGAGAGAGACATATTCGCCTATTTTTAGAGTATATGAGACAGATAAATGAGAGAGACAGAGAAAGATTAAGAGACAGATAAATGAGTGATAGAGACAGAGAAAGAGAGAAAAAAGTAAAGGAGAGATAAATGATAGAGACAGAGAGAGTAAAAGACAGAAATGAGATAGACAGAAAGGGAGAGAAAAGAGACTGATAGAGAGAATGAGTTAGAGATAAAAAAGAGAGAAATGAAAGAAAGAGAGAAAGAAAAGGAAGACAGAAAAGAGGCAGAGACAGAAAGAGAGAGAGAAGAAAGTGAGAAAAAAAGAAATTCATCTACTTTACTGTAAGAGAGAGAGAGAGGCTACACAGTGAGAAAATAGAAAGGCAGGGAGAAAATGAGAGATGGAAAGAGACTGAGGCAAAAGAGAGAGAAAGTGAGAGAAAATATGGGACAGAAGAAAAGAAGAAATAAAGACAGAGAAAAAAAAGAAAGTGGGAAAGAGAGGAAAAAAAGAAAAGAAAAAGAAAGATCACAGTAATACTAATAGAAAGAGAGAAAAGTGAGAGGATAGACTGAAAAAGGAATTAATTTCAATTAATTCAAAATTTTATTACACAATCGTCATTTAAATATGTCAACACATTAGACAAAAGAACATGAAATACTTCTTCTGTCATATCTTTATGGCATATAACAGGTTTTGATAACTACATATCAATTCAGTTTCTCCTGGGTTTGAAAAAGGGGATGGAAACATGTGGTGTGAGGCATATAAACATATTGTCAACCAAAAAATTGAGACAGACGACAGGGGTACTCTTGGCACATATTGTCGCCAGAGACAATAATTGTCACAGCACAGCACCCACAGTTCATTTTTGACAAACGCCTGTTAGATACTGTTTTTAGCCACAGCCAACTCATGTAAGTTTGGTATATGGTCTTTATTTAATGGATTGTTTTTATTAATGTGTATTTAGGAATCGCAAACCAAACCCCATATGTTCTGCTGCAAAAACGAGAAGTTCAAGACTTCTTACTGGATAAAGTTTACACATGCTAATGTATAGCAGTTTTCTATAAATAACAACCATCTGCAAGAGTCCTCATTACATCAAATAATCAAAGAACATTAGTGAGCAAGTTCACAAATCCAATGTGTTCCCTATTACTCCTCCTCCTTGTGAAGAATTAGAACTGGATCTTTTATTTTATGGTCATAAACTGTTTTGGCAGGTTTGAAAAAAAAAATTAATCTTTGATGAGTCTGTCATACTGAACATTGAAAAATCACTCAATATCCAAGTTATTGCCCGGAAACCAGAAACGGACAGTACATATTCCATATTTTTAGTTGAGCAAAGGCCACAACTGTTTTGTGAAATATTTTATCGCTCACAAATTCAAATTTGATACGTATTTTAAGGTCATAAAGCTTTGAAGCAAGTTGGAATAAAATTCCTCAATCCCTTCTCATGTATTTGTTTGGAAAACATGAAAGGTCCATATTCTCAGTAGAAAACTAGAAGAAAATACAAATAATTTCTTATAATGTCAAATTTCACATGAATTGATAAAACCATAAATTTGTGACAGTGATTGGGAAAAAGTTCATTCAACATAAAAAGCTATGGGAAAATGAAAAATGTTGACATACTTTTGGCATGTGAGTGTAGACTCTGTGTTTTCCAGACAGTAACTTGGAGTAAATTTGTGTCTTGACCCAATGGTCATGTAAAAATAAAAAATAAATTATCAAAACATATTTATAACAAAATTTTACTGAAATGTACACAAATATGTTGTACATCACAATGACTCCTTCAAGATCATATGAAAACATATTTTTACTAACAGAGAGATCTTCAAAAAGAAAGCAATACAATGAAACATAACGTATTCATTTTATTTTTAACTGAATAAAGAATTATCATTACCTCTCTAATGCCTAAACTTAAGGGAGATAGCTGTTACCAAGATTCAATGTAGCACTATTAATCTGTATTACAAACTATACCTCATTATTTAATTTTTCTGACAGTTTCCATATTTTATTGTCTCCATGAACCATATATCCATTTCTAACATATTAATCCAGTTCAATTAGACTTTTACCTTTTCAAGCATTAACAAAATAATTTTGCTTGCTTTCAGTTCATTAATGGTCATGATCATAAAGATGTACATTATACAAACAGAACATGTTCTGAAGATGCAATATGTACTGACAGAGACCTCAGTTTGTATTACACTTCACAAATGACACATGTTTTAAATGCTTTAAACATGATGTATCAGCAAATTCAGATTTAGCACAAAAAGTAGAAATTCCTTGGTCACTCTTACACAAAGTCATTTCACAACTTGAATATTATTTTTAAAATCATCCATCCATTATGATTTGTTGGATTCTGTTATCTGAAAAATAGAAAGGATAACAAATAAATCTATCGATTATATCGCAAGTGCAACACAGAATGATCAAATAATACATAGCTCTCCTAATACATTCAAACACATTTTTCATTTCCTAACATTAGCAATAATTCCAGAATTGGGGAAAATATAAGCCATTTCAAAACTTTTTTGTTTTGCTGTGTTTTATAATTTTTGTTTCACAACCCCCCAAGAATTTTCCACATTTTAGCTCACCTGAGCCAAGGCTCAAGTAAGCTATTATGATCACTCCCCATCTGCCGTCTGACCCTCCATAAACTTTTCATATTTTCGACTTCTTCTCTGAAACCACTGAAGGGATTTTGATGAAACTTAACAGGAAGCAAGAATCCAAGGTCCTTTACATGTACAAAGTTTGTAGTTTTCAGCCAGACTGGACCAGGGGTGAATCCAGGGTGGGGCAGAATAGATCCCAGAAAGGTATCCCTCTTTATAAATCTTTTTCTCCAGAACTGCTGCATGAATTGAAAAACAGATTGTTTCTGAGTGATCTACATGGATGTATGATTCAAATATGTATTTTACACAGTATATATAATAAAATAGGAATATATTAATTTTTGACACATTTTTTAGGTCTTTTCAGACTTTTGTCATTTTCATTCATTTTGGCATAATTTCCTGAATTATCTCCCCTTGTATTCACTTTCATACATTCATTTAATGCGTTGTACTTGTAATTAGGTGAAGAAATGTTTTTGTGCAATAATCTTGTCAAAATTAAATTTCTAGAATTTTTTATGAATCTTTCAGGACTGCAAAAAAGAGAGGGGATGTCATTTTTCACACTATCAGCTTTTGTTTCAATACTATTGGAGGAATTTGGGGGAAACTTTACAGGAAGCAAAAACTCAAGGTCATCTACAAAGTTTGTAGTTTCCAGCCAGATCAGCCCCGGGTTGGAGCAAAATACATGTGGAGCCCATAAGGTGTCTGTCTCTCTTTAAAAATCTTCTTCACCAGAACCACTACATGAATTGGAAAAGGTATCAATTTAAGTTTGCATTTTTCATAGAAATCTGAATATTAATTTTTTTACACATTTTTGAAATCTTTTCAGAATTTGTCATTTTCATTCATTTTTGCATGATTTCCTTGACTATTTTTCCTTGCATTCACTTTGAAGCATTCATTTCATATATTTTACAAGAATAAAGCTAAAGAAATGTTTTTGTGCAAAAATTTTGCTGAAATGTAATTTTTGAATATTTTTATCAATTTCTTAAAACTGAAATATCTATGTTTCTTGGCCAGATCAGCCTAAATGTACATATCCTTCTTGGTCTTCTTTTCACAGGTTGTAGATGGTTCTCAGGTGAGTGACTGAGGCCCTCTTGGACCTCTTGTTTGGAAATGTCACCAATTTTTGCTACATATGTAGGTAATTTTTACCCATGCTATAAACTGATGCCAATCATGTAGTCTTCTTTTGCATGCCACTTCAGAAGTGTCAAGGAACCTCGATTTTAAGTCTCTCCAGAGAGACCTGTGACTTTCAATATGTATGAATTTAGCCTCCACGTTGTTTTTTGTAAATCTATTTCAAACTTCAGAAATTTAAATCTATTTCATCAAGGTATGTGTTGTTCTGTTGGAACTAATTAGCACACAAACCGAGAAAAGCTACGAGTTGGACATTACATGTAGTTCCGGCCATACAATGCATGTGGATAACACGTGTGTGCTTTCAGAAATGCCAGAATCTGGTGACATTATATACTGTTTTTTGCTGGGATTCCCCTTCTACACATACACGCGTATCCTTGCACATCATAAAGCTCAACCGCTGTTATATCAACTGAGTACAACATGTATGCTTCTCAAAGAAGAAGTAACTTAAATTAACCCCCAACAGATTTTTGTATATTTTATAAAGGCTGTTGATTTTTGTAAGACAGTTTCAGAGTAGATGTTACACTGCTCACTATACTTAACTGAAAATGATGTTAAAAATGATCATGTAAAGGGGAATAACTCTAAAACAAAAATCAGGACAAATTCAGTTAAAAGTAAATCATAACTTGGGGGTTTTGATTTGTAATATAAGGTATATGTATGTCTTAGACTAACTATTTGTTTTTATATCATTAAATATTATATCACGAGTCTATTAAATGTATACAGACAGCTTTATAAGGACCGTCATTAATCTGACAACTGACAGGATTTTTCTGCGAACAAACATACATGATGTTATTAACCTTTGATATAACAGAATTCACAGCTTCCGACAGTGAAATTTTTAGTCAAAAAATTCTGTGATGTTCAATGTAATGTCACAAACATGCCCCATCAGGTTTAATTATTGGTTATATATTTGGGTTGTTTACTGACAGAATTAAGGAGTGACAGATGTTGTAAACGATTTGTACCTGTAAACGATTTGTACCTGTAAACGATTTGTACCTCTGGAACCTTGTGCACTCGAGTGTTATGAAAAGCATGCTACACTGAAAGACCTAGATTTTGACCGGCTCTTGTACATGTATACACATATATCTGCAGAGATGTTTTCACAGAGCCTGAACACTTTTTTTTGTCAAGAATATTATCTTAGTGACCAGATAAAAGTAAGCATGTAATTAGTCTAAATAATGATGCTTGATTACATCAGTGAGCATCACCAGCTGGATAATTACTGTAGCGATTGAAATGCGACTATCAGAACACAATGATTTTGGGATAAATTCAGGTAAAGAATTTAAACTAACACATTTATATATATATATATATAGTCACAGAATATGTTGTTAAACACATGTTAAAGGAATTAATAAATAACACTTTAATTATGTGTTTACACAGGCTCCAAATAAACAGTATTTCATCTACTGACCGCCAATTATACACATACATAAATAAGAATTACCACAGAGGGAAATAACTCTGCGACATTTATTTATAAGAGCAAATTCTTGACAACGACAAAATCTCCAAGGGATGAACATGTTTGTTATAAAGATGGTTCACAGTATGTTGAAATAGCTATGCCAGAGCTCTTGGCGGAGAGAGAGACCATGCTTGCAAAGCCTTTCTCCGTGTCAAGAGCATGGGCATAAATATTTCAGCATTTGCATTCAGTAAAATTTTTATCATAAATTATTATCAAGGAATTGAGGATCATAATCTTAAATATTTTATTTTCTTCACAATAAACCATAATTACATAAAACATTTGTGTACGGTTACATGACATCATTATAACCCGTATGAATATAACATACAAGTACTCCTGGAACCTCAAAACCGATTCAGTTTGTTTGTTATTGTTTAATGTCCCCCCACTCAAGAATAATTCACTCATATGGAGACATCACCAAATGCCGATGAAAATCTTCAAATTTTGGCCTATACTTGGCACTTACGACCATTGAGCAGTGGGAGTTCTTTAACGTGCCGACATCTACTGTGACATGAGACCTCGGTTTTTACTGTCTCATCCGAAGGACAGGAAACCAACCTGCCGTTGGCTGGACTCGAATTCATGACCTCAAGATCAAGAGTCTAGTGTGCTACCGACTGAGCCAGGCTGGCTCTTCAGTAAATGGAAAATGCAAATAGGATATATAATAATTCAGTAATATTTCATCATCAAATTGTGATTGAAAGTATTAACAAATCAAGTTGATCTAGAAAATCTACAAAATGTCTGTTTCTTTTTATTAGCAAGACCTCAACTTGATTTGTCAAATACTAAAGAACATTAATTACATGTACATATATGAAGTAAGATCCTTGCAAGTTTTAGCAGGAAACATTCTGGACACAACAAAACAAGAGGCCCATGGGACACATCATTCACCTGAACTGCATTGGTATTGTAAAAATATGGGAATCCCAATTTACAATTTATTATAACATTCCTTGGGAGTAGAGAAGATTTAAAATTTAAGAAATGAATGAAAATGACAAAGTCGAGAAAGATGTCAAAAACAAGTCAAAAATTAATATTCCAATATATTCCAAAAACAGGAAATTGAATCATGCAAACTTGATAGAGGACCTTAAGTACTCGCTTCTTTAAGTTCTTGTTTCATCGAAATTCCTTCAGCAGTTTTCGTGAAGATGTCAAAAATGTGAAAAGTTAACTGACTGACACACAGACAAATGGACAGCATGATGGACAGATGACTGAGTCACTGACAAAAGGTGATCAGGAAAGCTCATTTGAACATTTGGTTCATGTGAGCTAATATAAACAATACTGTATATAATGTTTTAAAAGGTTTTCCATGTAACATGACACTACATGGTAGTAAGAATCTTTTGTTCATACCTTTACTCGTTTACTATGTAGTAAGTATGGTTGTCCAAAATCATTTTGACAATTGGCATATCCCATTCCCAGACCAAAGCCTGAGCCGAAAGCTAATGGCCATGCTTTTCCTATAACAGAATAAACATATATGATTTACAATACAGACATGAGTAACAAGCATATATAAATATATATAAATATAAATATATAAATGTATATTCTCAGAGATCCAGACGAAGTTAATACTAATACTATATTAAGTTGTGACTGTAATTGAACATTCCATAAAGATTGTCGATAAAAAAAAAATTTTTTTTTAAAACGGCAGTAAAATTTTCCGAATCGTGTTGATTTCCTCGGGTCAATGGGTAAACAGCAAACAAACTTAATTTTATTTTAGGCCTAAGTGATAACCACAAGTGCAAGCAGTGACCTGTTCTGAACTAACTGATAATCACAGTGCAACCAGTGCAGGGTATGATCTATTCTGACCTACACAAATGTACACCTCACTGATAACCAAAGTTCTGCAAGTGCAGGGACTGACATATTTCTGACCTAACTGATAATCACAATGCTACAAGTGCAGGGACTGCCCTATTCTGACCTAACTGACAATCACAGAGGTATCAGTGCAGAGACTGCCCTATTCTGACCTAACTGATAATCACAGTGGTATAAGTGCAGAGACTGCCCTATTCTGACCTAACTGATAATCACAGTGCTACAAGGGCAGGAACTGATCTATTCTGACTTAACTGATAATCACAGTGTTACCAGTGCAGGGACTGATCTAATTGGTAATCACAGTGCTACAAGTACAGGGACTGATCTAATTGGTAATCACGGTGTTACACATACAGGGACTGATCTAATTAGTAATCATAGCGCTTCAAGTGCAGGGGCTGCTCTATTCTGACTTAACTGATTATCGGTGATACAAGTGAAGGTAGTGGTTTATTCTGACCTAACTGATAATGGCAAGAGTGATCTACTCTGACCTAAGTGATAATCATAGTGCTGCAAGTGCAGGGACTGATCTATTCTGGCCTTTCTGATAATGGCAGGGACCAATCTATTTTGACCTAACTGATAATCATAGTGCTACAAGTGCATGACTGATAATCACCGTGTTACCAGTGCAGGGACTGATCTAATTGCTAATAATAGTGCTTCAAGTGCAGGAACTGATCTTTTCTGACCTATATGATAATCATAGTGCTACAAGTGCATGAATTAACATCATCAAGATGTAGGGATTGATCTATTCTGACCTAACTGATAACTAAAAGTGCAGGGACTGATCTATTCTGACCTAAGTGATAACCACAGTGCTACAAGTGCAGGGACTGATCTATTCAGACCTACAGCTAAGTGATAACCATAGTGCTACAAGTGCGAGTGCTGATCTATTCTAACCTAAGTGATAACCAAAAGTGCAGGGACTGATATATTCTGACCTAACTCATGACCAGTAACTGATAATCTATGTGGTACTTAAAAACTTAGGATTTACTCAAGTTTCAAATTTGTATTCATTTTGGCTAATACTGAAATCTGACTTGCTCGTCTGGTAAAGTTGATAATATTTCTCAGACTTGAGTAAATTTGTAAATCTAAGTTTAATGGTGCCGGGCCAAGGTCCCTTTCACCTTGTCCTTAACTGAACGACATTGATTTTGATAATGATAAACACCATGTTGCAACTTGACTTCTAGGCCATCAAATGCTTCACTGCTGTACGCAGTACAAATACTTACGTTTGAAAAATAATGCAGACAGTACCAAACCAACACCAATACCTGTGGCTGTAAGAGAAAATAAAAAAATAAACATCAGTTCAAACTGATAATGATACAAAGAATACATTCTGCTTTGTAAGTTTGTTCCTTGATTACAGTATGAATGTACAATGCACCCTCATATATATATATATATATTATATATGTATGTGTACAATATATACTCAACCCATCAAGAAACGTACATGTAGTTATCGTGGGCCAAATTGGGTCTATTGACAAAAAATAATGAGGGGGGGGGGGGGGGGGGGGGGGGGGGGGGGGGGGGGGGGGGGGGGGGGGGGGGGGGGGGG
>BROG01000546.1:497500-507216 GCA_030159075.1 Atrina japonica
ATTCACCCATTCACAATTTTAATTGCCTCAGACGAACAGGCTTATGCTTATTTTCAACACTGCTTACATGTATATGGTATCGATACATCCCAACTACAGTCTAATTCTCAGAGATTTTCCTAGGCCTATTTTAGGTCCAGTACAGGATCATTCCCAATGTAAAAATGGCTTGTATTTTCCTAAAAAGTCCTAATGTGGTACTTCAAATTAAAACTAAAGTATTTTCAAACAAATGCAGGGTAAGTTCACAGAAAATGTTATTCAGCCAACTGTCTCTTGGGTTAAGAGAAATCATGAGCTTGCCTGTATTAAAGTGAATAAGCTCGAGCTAGTATACATTGTATCTAATATAGGGGTGAATCAATATACCGATACTTTTCAGTATATTGATACACAAAATTTTCTGCATCCGTACACAAGCCAGTCTTATTATAGGTGTTCAAAACGTTTGTAAATCACATTTAATTTGTTAAGCATCTGTATGAAACGGATCACAATAGAGCCCATGTATACAACCCGCAGCTATTTCACCTCCAAGGTCGAAGACCACAAAATTACTTTAAGAAAGTAAATTATGATATGCACCTTATGTAATTGCGATGTTCGCATATCGAGAAGCAGCAGTAACATGGCAACACAACTGAAATGTCTAAAATCAATGTTTTGTGCTATAGGAGTGTAACATGTAATTCACACCAACTGACGAAACTAAACACTGACAGTTCACCGAGTTCAGCAAACAGCAACACCGAATTAAAATCATGTATTTAAAATCATACTCAACAAATTTAGTGAATGATGCATTTATTTTTACCTTTCATATTATCTTTGTTGTTAACTTGATATTTTATCTAAGATTTGTAATAATTTTTTTTAAAAAAATACACTCAGTTATTTGACCTAGTTATAGAAGTTGGGGATAGGTCATTCACTGTTTGTATAATGATGACTTATTCTGCAATAAAACATTTAGTACAGTACATTATGCTAGGTAATGATTTAAAAAAAACAAATATGTAGAATTTTAACACAGAAGATGAAAATTAAAATTGATTAAATTTGAATTAAACTTAAATTGTTGCATTTTGAAACTTGACCAATACCTCAATACATATTGTATATTGAAAAAACAAATATTCAATATGTATTGTATCGAAAAATTTCAAACAATACACTGCCCTAATCTAATACATGATAAATAGCTACTACTGTAAACAGATCGAGACAGTAGGTTGTCTTCTACAGCAGGACTGGATAATAAACAACTAAAAATTGTAAATAAAGTAAGTCAGTCCATCAATTTATTTTTTTATTTTTGAAATTGTACCACCACATGATTATTAGTAATGGCATAAAACCTGTGGAAAATCGTGAATATGGAATTTCACAACTTTGTAGAAAAGGAGAATCTCCTCAGATCAGTAAAGCCAATATGCCACATAACTCTGGATATTTGAATTTTTGAAGAATTGTCTTTGCAATAAATCTAAGCTATATCCTCACTTACATATAAATGAGATTTTTTTAAGGATAAAATATTAATTATCTTCATCATTTTAGCTTATAACCATTAAAATCATAATATTATTAAATAATTGTGAAAAAATGTGTGCGAGTGTCAATCTCCACAAAGCTGAACTGACGGGATTACGCTCCTGACATAGTTGTGAAACACCATATTTGGAAATGGTTAATATGTGCTATTGTAGCCTGGGTTAGCACAGTGTTTGTTATATAGGTGTTACAAATTAAGTACCGGTTACCCCCTTTGACTTCCAAGTAATGTCTCAAAAATGCTTTAATACAGGGGCTGAAAAGTCCAAGGTCCGGGACCTACATATTTTACTTTCGGATCCTGTCATTTTCCTGCTTTGTTGGTCCGATGACCTAAGTCTGAATCGGTGAATATCTATTCTGTCAGTTTCTTTCTAAACTTTATTCCCTTTGTAAAATTTAATCGTCATTATCTAAAATCATTTTGTGGCAGTTGTTTTGGTATATAATTTTGTGTTCCCACCTTTAATAATAGTTGTATGTATTGAATAATTATGTCTGACTTGGATCTATTGTAATTGGACACATACGTTAGAGGACTGGACCCAGGCAAAATTTAACAAAAAAGTCCTGGATCCAAGCAGTTGAAAGAAAATTTTCGGCCCCAGTAATAATAAGTGTAATGAGTGCTTCATGTTTACAGACTGAAAAGTTTATTCGCCAAGTGGGCAAAGGAAATATGAGAATTTTATTTGCCTCGGGCGAACGGTCGAATGCTTATTTCCAACCCTGAAATGCTTCAAATAGAACAATTTTTAGTTCTTACATAATTCTTTTTTGGATCCAGATTTTTCGTGCACCAATTTAACTTTGTTTGCCCTTATCCCTCCGACAGACACATTGCCTGGGTTTAAATGGCGGACTTGTTTACATGGTGTGATCACCTCAACTGGCAATAAGGCTATAGTCTTTTCTATGATTACTTTTCGTAATACAATGAAAAGCGAAGTTAATGCTATCGAACTTACGAAGAGCAATCATAGAACAGACTATAGCTTGACGTTAATAATCTGCCATTCAAACTCAGGCAAAAAGCATGTGTCTGTCAGAATAAACATATGGTATATATTTCAATTTCTATTTGGAATTTTAAGCCCAAAAATGTTTGGATTTAAAGAAAAATATGTCTAGAAACGAGAGAGACGACCTACATGTACTGATTGACTGCCACCCAGGTATCTATATTTAAAGTTCTCTTCAACCAAGCCAGTCACCCAAACCCAGATATTTCCAAAAAAAACCACGAAGGCTTGACAAGGGATTCTGGCGGGGCAACACGGCAGAATTTCCAAAGGGATTATGTTAGCCATTGCAAGTTTTGGTATGTACATGTATCTATCAATTTATGTTAGAAAACAAATTGATGTTAACGTCTTAATACTGTATCAGACATGGAATATTGTGGCATTTTAATTTATTGTATGAAATCGAGCACTTTATTTCTTGATTGACGCAAAGACACACCTGACACCAGAAACTGCTAGGGACAACAAAACTGAAGTGGTGCAAGAAAAATCTGGATCCAAAAATGCATTATCTATTTTTTTTTTAGTAAACATGTTGTATATTTTCCCTATTCAAATTTTATGGACCATAGCTGGACCCAGAGTTTTGGAGATGGCAGTGTTCAATCTAGGTCGCCATTGCGTCAATGGCCCGCTGAAATCAGATAAGGCGCAATTAAAATTAAATGATGGGCCACTCGGACGCAATGCTAATCTTCCAAGTGATAACTTTATTTCAATTAAATGTCTGCATATAAGCTGAAATAATACCTTGAAATGAAACATCGTGGATAGTCTAACGCGAATAATTCAAGCCCGCTCCGTTTCCGATTATCTCCATACTACGCTAGGTTAATGCAGTGATCGAATTGAACAGAATATAACGACTGAATTATTTGGGTTATAGATAGTCTTGAGCAAACCGCATAGCCATAAGTAACTGCCTGGTGTTATTAGTTAAAACGAGGCTTCAGTGTCAGAGTCTGCCAAACGCTTTAGATCTGCTATATGCTGTCAAGTATATTATGTGCTGCGTCGATGTGCAGACAACGTTTTTCTCTGTCGAAATTTAAAAACATGAAGAGAATATCTGACTTTTTCTCAGTCACACAGAGTTCTAAAAAAACTCGAAATGATATTCAAAACAACCCAAGCTTTTCATCAAGTGAAAAAACCAGCAGAAAAATTAGAATCTGTCTCTGAGAATCAGAAACGAAAGTTTCAAAATCAATGGTTACAAGACGAACGTTTAAAAAGCTGGTTGACTTATGATGACAAATCTTGTATCATGAACTGTAGTGTATGCACAAAATTTAAAAAGGTCAATCCCTTCACTACAAGATGTGCCAATTTTTGTATATTGGTGAACAATGTACATGGAAAGTTATGATGGTTACAGTAAACTCATCACAACTGGTCAGTTTTTCTTTATATGTTATGGCCCCTTCTTTTTGGAAAATGGCCCCCTGATTTTAATAGAGGGCAAAGCCCTCATATATCAGTTTTTCAGATTGGCGTCGGCCATCGGCAATTTGCCGATTAAAATTCCAAATGGCCGAAAAATGTGCCTTGTATCTGCCAGAATGGCCGACTACTTCTCTGTCAAGCGGACAGGATGGCCGATAAATTTCTGCTTGAAACGGACAGTCATTTTCCAACGATAGGTTATGATCTACCAGCAATTTTCGCACCCTAATATTTCATTCGGAATTTATAAATATACATATATTCTCAGTCTAAACGCACGAGGAGTTCCAGCTAAAAATACAGTATACTTCTTGGTCGTTCAAGCGCTTGGTGTAATAAGAGGTATCACCATTTGTCTCAAATTCAAGCGTCAAATTAATGGGTGTAGCTAATTGCCACAAGATACTGCAGGGGGGGGGGGGGGGGGGGGTGGGGGGGGGGGGGGGGGGGGGGGGGGGGTTACTATAAGGAAGACACTTGGTTCTTCAGAAGTCACCATTCTAACTTTTTATAATTTTAAATTGTTTCCCACTTGATTGTGTAAATTTGATATAAATAATAAATATTATTACCACAAAGTGGATAATATTCAGAAACCATCTTCACAATATTTCACTTAGATTTACGAGTGATTGTGAAAACGGCCTCTGTCAAAGACTCCCCCCCATCGGTAAATGACAATTCATTTTTTGTATTAGAAATCAGTAAAATCAACTGGAAAACATGTTCATAATATCCAAATGCGGTAGAATAGTGACTTCTAAAGAACCTTGTGTCTTGTTGGGCTTTGCGGTATGTTATGGCACTTTGCGGTAATTAGACGTGCCGCAATGTTTCAAGAGTTACCCTAACTAAGACTGTAAGAGTAAGGGCAAGAGCGGTGAAACATGCCACCAAAGAAAATTTGTTTGGCAGAGGGTCAGCGAACCCAACAGCTTCAATGGCATCACTATGGGGTCTCATCTCCTATCACAAAGATGATTTTCCAAACATCATGCGGTTAGCACAACTTGCATTGACATGTCCAGCTAATACAGCTGGATGTGAGCGTGGATTTTTGGTACAAAATCAGACATTGACTCCACTGCGCAATCGACTTCATACTGAGACTCAAGATAATTTAATGAGAATAAGGATAAATGGTGAAAAATTGGAAAATTTTTGATTTTTATGAAGCATTATCTACATGGAAAAACAAAACCAACAGAAAACTGTTCAGTATTGTTGCTGCAAAAAAATGAATATTAAATTACCTTTTGTGCATTGACTTACCTTTTTCATTGTTTTTGCTAAAAAAAATATGGCCTAAAATATTTTGATGTTTAGGACAAAATGGCCTAGACTTTTTTTATGAAATAGGCCGTATGTCCTATAATGTTCCATTTCAATCTGAAACACTGTATATGTAGAGAAGCTCACATTTTTTATTCCTATGTAGAGAAGCTCACATTTTTAATTCATATTACATCCGGGGACCCGTACTACTAATGGTAAAAATTTTGCTCACATCGGGAATTTGCGTGTGACATAAACAAAATGTCGGAAATGCAAAGCCTTACTTAAAAGCGCATTGCAAACGAAGTAATAAACCACCACACTAAGAAACGTTTTGTAGACCGAGACTAGGCCATAACGACTAGGGTTGTACATCGAACCCGATCACGAAGTGCCTCCATTATTCTGGTAATGTGAACTGCACGAAATGGTGGATACGCTGCGATACAGAAAAATATATAGCATAAAAACATGTTTGTGCATTTAATTAATGACTAATAAATACCACAAAGACTGTGTTTAAGTTTTAGCACCAAGGAAACAGTCAACCACTCAATATTTTATTTCAAACAATGAGTGAATGAACGGGATATTTACGTGATAAAAACACTGAATGTTAATCCCTTTGGTGATTCTGCCGTGTTTCCCCCGGCAGGGGCAATACGACGGAATCCCCAAAGGGATTAACTGAACATGTAAAACTGTTGATGAATGCCTTCGCCCTCTCCATAGGTTTACCCATGTATTATTTATAGCATGGGCCCGTCTGGAACCCTTGTTCATGGTGCTAGATTGAACACTGGATGGGGAAATCCCTAGTTCTGGATTTCTGGTTTAATATTTGTTTCCTTTTCATTGTAACAATATACTTGTCTATTATCTATTACACGATTTCCTTTATGCTTTTAGGCAGATAGTTTGGGCGGGGCAGTTTTGAAATTTTGATCTTCAACTTCAAATTTCAGAGTGACAAAATTGTCATTGACTGATTTAAGTGATTAACTCATTGAGTCGATTGACGACGAACGAAGAGTGTTGCCACAAAGCACTGTTGATTACAGTCGATTAAATGGCGTTCAGTGGTCAATACTTTAAACTATTATCAAGTCTAAATATACACAAACCGGTTTTAATCGTTGTGTCACTAAGACATCGGTCCCATTTTTGTCCAAGGACATCCTCCGACCTCACTGCGTCTGCCATTCTTACGGAAGCGGTAAATGAAAACAAATATATAAAACCAATGATGGTTTGTAGTCAGGACAAAATTCCGGGATTTGGTATCGGGGTGGTTTCGTTGTCACGATTCCACTTCGCATTGGGTTGTTAGGCCCAGATAATGTAATATCAGCGAGACTTTATATGTCGCTGGTATTATATATAGGCTACTTTTGAATCTTGCATAACTACAAGATTAAATGTAATTGTCTGGTGGCCGGAAGATAACTAAGTGGCGGCCGCCAGATAAAATAATTTCACCATCAAGAAAAATATTTTGGCAGGTGAGCCTAATACCAGCGATATATAAAGCTAATAGGGATTGGTGACTCGACGGTTTAATATAGAGCATTAGCCAGCGATATATAAAGCTAATTAGCTTTATATATCGCTGCTAATACTCTTCCGTACATTTGTGAATTTTTGGTAGTTCAATTTTATTGTAGGCTACATCAATACACCATTGAGATAATTATATGTTTAAATATCCAAAATTTAGAGAGCGAGACAAAAACATTTAAAACGGTTGACAATTTAGAACAATTTTATCTAATAATATTTTATGTATTTGGGGTGTAAATACGTGGACGAGCCCTCTTTATTAACCTAATTTGTACAATATCTGACCAACCTCAAATAAAACACATTTTGTTGGAAAACAGATCGATCATAATGTATTGGGAGTTCCTTTGACATAATTACAGCAGAGATTGCATCAACGACTAGAAGCCAGAAGCTACTGAAATTTTATTAACGGTTGCGTCACGTTTTGTCCGCCGTTACGAAATGTCCGCATACTTTTTAAAAAATCCGTCAATCCGTCACGGTATGTCCGCCTTCACAATATAAGTTCGCATTAGTTTACTAATCGTTTTATCATCATTATTTACCAATATGACTTGAAAAAATATATTTGATTCGCTGCTTGTGTGTGTGTGTGTGTCTGTGTGTGTGTGTGTCTGTGTGTGTGTGTCTGTGTCTGTGTGTGTGTGTCTGTGTATGCATAGGCGTCGGAACCGGGGGGGGGGGGGCTTAGCGCCCCCCCACTTTTTTTGCAAATATAGACATAGGACATAGACGTTTCTGGCGTGTGCATGTGTTTTAAGTTGGTTTAGCCCCCCACTTTCAATTTGCTTCCGACGCTGATGGTATGTATGTGTGTGTGTGTCTATGTGTGTATGTGTGTGTGTGTGTGTGTGTGTTAGCAGCAGTGATATATAAAGTTATGTGAAGATAAAGCTGGTTATCATAATATTTTGAAAACTTCTTTCTAAACATAATTATACACTTGTGAAAAGTCCCGGATGTAATACTTTTGTTTATTCTATTGCAATTCACTAAAATAAATAAATAATAACAATAATGATTATGTATATAATGGTTCTTTTCAGGATTTGAGTTCTGTTTGGTCTTAGTTTCAACTTCAAGTCAACATTACCATGAATTATATGTCATAATGTCACGATTAAATACGATCTGAAAACCAGCCTTATTGAAAACAACAATTATATAAAGTTAATACATTTTACTAACTTGTGTATATCGCAATATAGCATGAATGTACATACAAAAACATACAGATTCCTATATACAAAAACATACACATTCCTATATAAACCAGAAAAAATAACAATTCTATGTTAAATGATATAATTTTCAACCCCTAATCCAACATACGCAGACGTTATAGTACATCCTAGTCCGGGGAAAGGGCCCAGGTAAAATTTAACATCTGTTTTAGATATAAGCCCAGTGCATTTACTAAGTACTATGCCTAACATTTAGTTTAGGTAGCCTAAACAGTGGCGTAGCTTGTTCTAATCCCCTTGAGGGATTCTGTCGCGGCCGTCGGGGCGACCCAACAATAAAACGGCCGCGACAGAATCCCCAAAGGACTTAAGCCGGGTCCAGAAAAGTGGGGGAGGGGTACAACCGTTCAAAATATTAAATGGATTAAATGCGACGACGACGACACGGTACATGCAACCAAACAGGCACGTCATTATGCATTCACTAAAAAGGTGGAGGTGAAACATAATGCATAAACGTCGGAAGCAAATTGAAAGTGGGAGGGCTAAACCAACTTAAAACACATACACACACCAGAAACGTCTGGGGGCTAAGCCCCAATTTTTAACACCTATGTCTATCTAGCCCCCCCCCCCCCCCCCCCCACCCCCCCCCCCCCCCCCCCCCCCCCCCCGGTTCCGACGCCTATTTAATGTATGTCTTTCAGGGGCGATCCAGGAATTTTCAAAGAGGGAGCTTAACTCATTATTATCAATTCGGAAGCCTCATGAGGTATATATTCTCTAGCTTTCAGACACAAATATAACCATTTTCTCGTGGTCCTGGGTATGCTTCCCAAAAATGTTTAATTATAAAGCCCGAAGAGTTAATTATCACATAAGGACCCGTTTGTATCCCGGTCAAATATTGCATTAGATTGACATGATACGTATCATTTATCAAAAATAAATTGAGTTTCATGAAACACAAATCCGTGACCCTGATGAGGGAATCCAGAAAAGTTTTGATTTTTTAAAAGCTCTGGGAAGCCTTTCTCTGGATCCCAGACGTGTTGATAATGTATGAAAAAATGGTATGTGAAAAAGTGTGGGGGAGGCGGGCACCCACGGCCGTCCCGGTTTCTACGCCTACATGTATGTAATGTATAAAGAATTGGTAAGATATAACTAAAACTTTTATACATTGCAAATAAATTTTCATTTTCATACATGCTGAGAAAACGAAGATATCTTTGCCAATATGTAGGGCATAGACATTAGAGAGAAATTTAAACAAAACAAAGCATAGTCATAAGTTATAAAATCCAACTTTAATATAAAGACAAACCCAGGATGCATCCAGGATTTAAAGCTAGATAGAAGGAAGTGATTTGTTTTGGCCGAGCCAAGTTTTTAAAAAAATGTGGCTGTGTGATAAAAGAAATTACGTCAAAAAGTGGAGGGCATAAAAATACTTGTGCCCCCCAGTTACAAAAAATGGGGGAGGGGCACGTGCCACCGCTGTCCCCTCATCGACATAGGAACCGGGGCAGCCGCCCTATCTTTTTACATACAAATTTTATTTTATATTAACATCACATCTGGAATCCAGAAATAAGGCCTACCAAAATGTTCGCGCCTCGCTACGCTCGACGAAAACAATCATATACTCTTTCTTTTCTCTAACTCG
>BROG01000547.1:0-30000 GCA_030159075.1 Atrina japonica
GCAGTAGGTCTATTTCTGAATAATATACCTAGATGTGAAGTCAAAAGGATGGAGTCTGAATCAACTATGAATTTGTTTGATAAATGATCTCAAGATCACTTCCATATAAAACTTCTTGTATGATAATGTCCTATTACAGGATGATATCTAAGTCTCTAAACTTTATTTTTTTTAGATATATATACATGTACAGTGAAATCTTGTGGACTCGAAATTCAAGGGACCACCCTTATTACTTTGAGATATCATGAATTTGAGATAACTGAAATATCAATAAAATATTTACCTATGATACATTAAAATCGATACCAGCCATTCAACTTTGACATAATCGCAATTTTGACTCATCTGGTATCGACATAAGATTCCATTGCACATGTGTTTAAAAGTAAAAACTATTATAAAGTAATTTCCTATTTAGTTTTCATATATTTTTCATTATTTAAATTTCTATGTTTGGCAGTACTCTAGTACTGATGTGTTTTGCAGGATTCCAAGTTTTAATGTTGGTAATTTTATGTCCCCACTGCTGGGGGCTTTAAATGTTACCCTTGACCATCCAACCTTCTGCCCGTCCATCCATTTCCATTTTCGCACTCTAACTTAAGTTTGCCTCATTCAAATTTTATGAAACTCCAACACATTGCTAAGAACCAGAAGACAGAGTTTGAATTTGAACAGTGACTCAATTACCGTTCTAGAGTTATGCCCCTTTGGCTTTGTAACTTGGAAAAATTGTAAATATATTTTGTTTCTGCACTACAACTTAAGTTTGCCTCATCCAAATTTTATGAAAATCATACACAGTGGAAAAAACCCAAATGATGCAGACAGAGTTTTTGGGCAGTTCATTTACTGTTCTAGAGTTATCCCCCTGTATAACTCTAAAACTTGCATATTGTTTTGTTTCCACGTATATCAATTAAATGCTCTAAAAAAAGGAATTTTCACTTAATGGTTTACATGCCTTTTTCTATTGTATTAGATTTATGTTACTTTACCAGAAAATTGTCCACCTTGTAAGGCACCAAAAGTAAAAGGGTTAAAATTGATCTAAAAAAGAAATTTTGATTTTTTAAGGCCAATTTACAAAGACAGTGCACATGTACAATGGAGGGGGATTTTATAGAAATTTTATGTTCCCGTAAATACTTTACCAGAAAATTGTCCACTTTGATAAGATGCACCAAAAGTAATAATCTGAATTAGGGGTTTCAAAATGAAGAATAAGGTATTTTCAAATGTCTCATTGATCTTTGAAAGAAATTTTGATTTTGTTAATGGGCCAATGCTTACAAATGTACAGTGCACATGTACAATGTATTGGGGATTTTCCTAGACCATTTTGGGGTTCCGGTAAATGACACATAACCAATTTGAGAAATGGCTGTACCACCCCACCCCCCAAAAAAAATATTAAAAACTTCACAATTAGGAGTTTCAAAATGAAGAATAAGGTATTTTCGAATGTCTCAAATTAATTTTTTTAATAGTTAAATTGTGACCGGTATATCATTTCCCAATTTTTCAAACTTGTGGACCAAGAATTTAGGTGGTACATCAGGAAAATCTGTTTGTACCATAACCCATCCTTGGCCATTTATAGTTTCAATTTTAAAGATGGAAATTAAAATTGATGTATGTGATTTTCGGCATTTGATAATGTGATTTATCATTCTAGTTGTGAACTGTAGATTTCTAGTATGGAACGTTTTTTTTCTGAAAAATGTTTATTATTTGGAATATTGACCTCTGCTGTTAAATTGAAATGATAAATTATATAAAGAATTTAGATGTTGTTATTATTATTTTTTAGTTTTGCTTTGGAAAGCTATATAAACATTTAAAATATCCAAGGATGATCATTCATGTATATGGTCAATACTCATACATTTAAATTTCTTACAGTGTGTAAATGTAGACATAATTTTCCAAATGCTAAAAATAGTAACACACCTTATATTCAAACATAAAATAGATCATTTCCCTGAATATTGTTGTATGTGTGTGTGTTATTTTAAAATACATTTTTTTTTATTATTTCATCGTGACTTAGGAATATGAGAGCAATATACTTGCCAAGTACGTACATTTTGTACATGTTAAGGACCATAGTATTTTTAAATGTACCGGTAAATTATAAAGCACATTTGTATTCTTGATATATTTAACTCCTATTATAAAGTTATTTCATTGTTTTGGGGTTTTTTTTGGATAAGTTTTCTTATTTAGAACACCAGTATTTGATATTGTTTAATTTGAAATGTCACAGAAAGTGATCATTAATATTTTTAGGGTTCAGATGTCGGTTCAGTGCCAATATTGTAAAATCCATATACCATAGATGTTACTGGCATGGTAGAGTCTTGTAAACCCTTTCTTAAACTGGACCAATTAAAATTCTTCATAGTAATTACCAGTATAAAGCATGAAAATTAGAATTACACTAGCAAGTGTGTTCCTACATGTACTTGTTACTATAGTGTCCCCGCGACTACGAGTACATGTACTTGTTACTAGTGTCCCCATGACAATGAGTCCCCAACGATTACCCCTGCCAGCATTTAAATTCACTTAAAAGTAATCAACACTTTTTTTTACATATTCAGAGCACCTGATCCAGCTTCAGAATGATCGATCAGTTAAAGGTTATGCCTACCTGAGTCACCATCTAACTACATCTGTCAATCCCAGACGGATATCTTAACCACAAAAAGATCAACCAGTGATCCTATCATCACAAAATCATCTTTAGTACATTTGACCTCTGCATTGCTAACCAATACTTAAAAGAAGATGACTCTTGCCAGCAGAATGAATAGCGTAGATGTTGGTACATCATCCATAGCTGATGCTATAAGAAGTATGTCATCTCTGGTCCATGGCGAAAAAAGTGATGAAGAACAATTGATGTGCAATTCTACCAGCAGTGTATCCGATACCATGTCTGAAACATCGGAACATTTGGTACCAACAACAGCCCCCGAGGATGCAATACCCCGTAAAAATTCAACATTGAGATTCAAAGTGTGTGATGTAACTATTATAAATATTACCAAAAGTAAAGAATACTTACAATCCATGAGCAAACATCAACACTATATTGCAGAGTGGGAGATTCCGGAAAGAAGGTCCAGAAGAGCCACCATATGTTTGATATTCGTTCTAAGTATAATTGCCATTTTGGTGGGTATTGTACTGTTCTCGGGGTTTAATGTCTTGACTGAAAACAAAGAGTTGTCAGATTACCCAGGTGTTCATACCAATGTCACTCACAATCACACCCTACATATAGTAAATGCATCATCTCAAGGACTTGACCAGTGATGCCCCATAATGGATACATTGCACAATGGACATGTGTATATTTTCAAAATACGTATTTTGCAATACAGACAAATTTTACCATTTGATAGAATATAAAAAATGTTATACATGTGGGTAGTTCAGCAGTACTTTTAATATATCTACATGTAATGCTGCCTGTGTATACATGAAAATATTCACCATTGCATGGCTGTGTCACGTTATACCCTTACTGATGTCGGTGTCAATTCATCAGCTATCATAAACATGCCTCCCCATGCCTGAGCAGGTCACATTCATTGGTGATATACAGTTTGGCTGTTTGCTACCTCATTAGTGTTCACACACTGATCTTGAGCACAGGAAATGAATTTTGATGATGAAGAAATGCTATACATGTATCAGCATTGAACTTCTTTCAGTTGGTATTTATGGACAGACAAATGCCAACCAAATGAAAGCAAATTAAGCACAAAGCACAAATTAACTTGCTTCATTGAATTGTGTTCTTGTGAATTGTGAATGCCAGCAGAAAATAGTTTGACCCTTAGATGGCACAGTATTTTTCTCACTGTGATTCAATAGCATTTTAAAAAGTATGCCTGTCTGATAGGGAAAAATAAGCTCACTAATGAGTCCACTCAAGATACATGCATTTGTCAGTTATATAGATTAATGACAGTTTATATATAATCTCATTTTTAATGAAGAAAAAAGATCTGTGCAAACATACCAGTACATGTACATAATACTGTGGAACCAGTCTTGCGAGACCACCTTATCAGCTACTGGAATGTGCTTTATCAAGACAGGTGGTCCCTCAAAAGAGGTTTTATCTAAAGATATTTACATGCACCAAGTGATTTTCAGAATGTGGTCCCAAAAGACAGTTGGTCTCTCAAGACAGGTTCCACAAGTACCAGGTACAGTATGTGCTTTCTTAAAATATGAATTATACTTAATGTGCTATTCAAATGAATGTTCAGTGTAAACACATATTTTTATACATATTATCACTTACATGTATGTGGCCAGTGAATGTGTGCACACAGAATATTGATTTTTTATTTATATATTTATATATATATATATATATATATTATATATATATATATATACATTTGTATTACGAAAATGTTATAACCACGTACAAAAATGTGACTTTAAATATGCAATATATACAGTATCCCAAACAGTGCAGTGCTGTCTCAATGTACTCTACATCTGTAAGGAACATATTGTTAAAATGTACAGATTATATTTTCATTTGCTGTCTCAATGTACTCTACATCTGTAAGGAACATATTGTTAAAAATGAACAGATATTTTGCTGTCTCAATGTACTGTAAGGAACATTAAAATGTACATATTTTCATTTGCTGTCTCAATGTACTCTACATCTGTAAGGAACATATTGTTAAAATGTACAGATTATATTTTCATTTGCTGTCTCAATGTACTCTACATCTGTAAGGAACATATTGTTAAAATGTACAGATTATATTTTCATTTGCTGTCTCAATGTACTCTACATCTGTAAGGAACATATTGTTAAAATGTACAGATTATATTTTCATTTGCTGTCTCAATGTACTCTGTAAGGAACAAATTGTTAAAATGTAAAGATTATACTTTCATTTGTTGTTATAATTGTTACATTACGACTCAACATAGTATACATGTATAACGTGTGTGGGAGTGTTCATACACTGACACATGACTACATAAATATTGTTAGAAGAACTATCAATTTCCTTGATGGTCCATGTAAATAGGGAATTCTCATGCTGTCTAAAATAGTCCTGACCAACAAACAGTTTGATTTAAAAAAGTTCTCTTAAAATTTTGTATATGTATATGTAGCACAGTACATATTGGAAAATCTTATACATTCATGTATCTTTAAATATGTTGAGTGCATAACTTAACTTAACATTTTTTGTTGTAATTTTTTTTTTGAAAAATTTACCATGTAAGTCCATGTTTACTTATTTTTGTGTAGTAAGTGCAATATTATTTTGTAAATTTACATGTTAATGTGCATTTATATGGAAATGAATGCAATGAATTTAGAGTTCAAAAAGGTTATGTTTTTAAAACAGGTGCATTTTCATGTAACCAGACAGCATAGTCCAGGCCCAAAAATCACTAAGTTTATTCAATAAACAAGATTATTTTTATTATTATTATGACTATATAGTTATTTGTAATACTTTTGGATCTGACTGAAAAGAAAATAGTATTTTTCATTATTCACTTAAAAAAATTGTGTCTTGTAATGTATAAGTATGTTAAGTAAGGTACTCAATTTTTTTAAAAATATTTAAATTTTTCTTTAAATGAGCAATAATTTTCAGCATACTGATATTATAGTATGCCATCAATATACAAACATGTCCAGTTGCAGCGTAAAATTTGTGTCATTACCTTAAAATCATGAAAATTAGTTGAGCTTGAGTGCTGAGTCAATTTGGTGACTAAAAATCAAGCCCAGATGTTTTGTATAAATTTTCACCTAAGCACACATGGAAAATCTCTGCAAAGCAATGTAGAAATCTAAGTGGATTTATTGTCTTTTTCATGCTATCTGCGATACATGCTTACAATTGAAATTATTGCCGTCTTTTATTCTTAAAATTAACGTCCCTTGATCAAGGAGAAAGTTACAAAACACCTGGTTTGTATGTATGTGCAATAAGCATGAAAATCCATACATATACTCATTTATTGAACTGCTGTACTACGGTATATAAATTTACATTTATCTCAAGTTTACCGGTGAATGTTTTACCAATAATTATATACATGTTTTTATAATCTTTTTTTATATAGAGAACATTTTTTTTATGAAGTGCACCTTGTAAAAAGTCGTTGAAACCTTCATTTTTACTCGTTATAACCTTTCACTGTTTCCTTTGGTAGGTCCATAAAGACTGGGTTATTTGTCCAGTTCAAAGACTGTAATTTGGAGGGAAATAGATTGTGTAATCCTGTAATAACTTTTGCCCTACCTTTTTTCATGAAATAAAATATGTTTAAACTACATGTAATTACAAATACAGGTAAATGAACATCACACGGACCAATAAATAATCTGATTTGATTTTGATTTGATTTTTTGTTTTACGCCACACTCAACAATTTTTCAGTCATATGATGGCGTCCAGCTTTTATTGGTGGAGGAGAAACCCCGGTTACCCGGGTAAAGACCACCGACCTTCCGCAAGAAAACTGGCAAATTTTTCCCACTTAATTCGATAAATAATCTAGAGATCATACTTGTATTTAAGTCACTCCCCTACCAACAATGGACAATGGAATCATCTATAGGACACTGAATGATATGGTTTAGTTTAAATGAATTTTTAAGGGTGAGTGACTTGTAAACATTGAGCTTTATATCATAGGTTTAAGTATGTAATCTAATTTTGTAATGTTATGAGTTTTTTTCTCAAAGCAACCACAATTTCTTTCATTTGGTTAAATTGTTCAGATAAATCTTTGTTAAGACATTGATAAAGAAGCATAATGTGTGAAGATCTATACGGGTCGGTTAGCAATGACACTTTCTTGTTATACATCTTGCCATTTTGATAAATCTATATTTTGTTATATAAAAAAATTGCTGACAAAATATTTCCTTGTAGGTATACCTACTGCTTTAAAATATTTATTGTTCTTTGAAGAATTTTATAAAAAACTAAGTCATTGTGACATTATAATCTTTCAAGTCTTGCATTAGTTGTACCAATTGTTTATAAATACAAAACAGGGTATTTAATTGTTTGAGTATTTTAAAATAATTTTTATGTTTACATACGAACAGAAAATGGCATGCGAGTAGGATAAATGTAACAAGTGTATTTAACTATCTACAAGATCCATGTGATATATACAACTAGAAATGAATGACATTTTATGATACAAAAATGATACGCTTTTTCAACATTCCTGGTTGATATACTTATCAGGTATAATTTGTCACTATTGACCTACATATAGGCTACACTTGCTGTATATTGCATACCCAGTACTTATCTCACTCCTATATTGTTTTGGAGGGGAGATGAGACAACATTATCTTGTCTTGTTTTGTCTGTTAATCATTTGGAAAATAATTTTAAAACATTGACCATCTGTAGTCTTTGGGAATAATCAGACCTTGAACATCCAAACTTAGTTGAAATACAAAATGATCTTGTATAATTAATACATTCATATTTATCTGATGAAATCATTTCAAGATTATTGTTTGAAAATTTTAGAGACTTTATCATTTTATTTTAAGGGAGATGACTCTTGGCATTATTTCATTTTAAGGGAGGGGGCTCTTGACATCTTTTTTTCATCTATTGTATCAAGAAAGATAACTCTAATAAATTTCATATTCCAAGTCTGACCACTAAATAGTATATAGTTAATAATATACATGTACTTCCTTTTTCATTGTAGTATGTTTAAGTCTGTAAAGAGGTAATGATCTAATGATAGCATTGATTTAGTTCAAATTATCATTATTATTATTATCATTATTCTTGTTTTTGACAGTTCTTAACATTGATGTACTATAAATATATGGGAACAACCTTGGTATTGCATTCAGTAAATGATGGTTAAGAAATGACAAAAGATATCTACATTTGTACTTCGATTTAGGTATCAAGACTTAGTATTGATGTAGTGTTTAAATTGAATAATTTGTTTTTATGTTTTAGTTGTTTTAAAAGCTGCTGGATATTTATTTGTATTGTTGAAACATTATTTTGTTTTAGTTCACTTGTTTGTACAGATGCATTTATATTAAGCATACCTCATGGGTAGCAGTCCAGATCCTGGTTCAGCTTCTTGAAAGAGTCTCTTCTGTCATTTTAAGTCCTATCATAGATTTGAAACATCAAAAATGGCAGAAAGGTTGACCCAATTATTATTTGAATGATGATATTAAGATTCATTTAATCATTCATAAATTCAGTAAATATGAGACTTTCATAACTGGCCATGGGAGAATTGGTAGATTTGTTGGATAGTTTTCTGGTGTAAATTTGCTAACTTCTTCCTCTACTTAATTTGCTAGAATTTTTAATTTTTCACAGATTTCCAAATATGATATATAGTGATTATAGTTCTACATCTTATTTAACTCTAAGTCATATACCATTAAACAGAACTAATTAGATCTACATGATTAATTTTTTTTTATCAGATGTACTTAACTTTGATTACCTTTATTGCATACGATTATTACTTTTACAAGTCATTACAATTTTCAATTATCTGTTTGAATGCTCAAAATCGAAATCAATTTTGTATTGGTGGTTTCCTTATTTAAGATACATGTACATATATTAAGTGCATCGAGATTAAATTTGAGTTCAACAGATGAAGTCTTATTGACAGAAACTATCGTCTTGAGTATTTGTTCTTTGACTTTTGTGGAAAGCTATAACTTTGGTATTGTGTTGAGAATATGTACATGCATTAACCCCTGATAAACAATGGACTCTTCTCTAAATCAATGACTTTGACCAATCCAAATGTGTCTTTAGGGGTGAATGTACTGTACTCCCAGTGAGGGATATATATTTCTAAGATATTTGAACAAGATTCTGATGTATCAAAATCTGAACAGATTTACACGAATCTCAACTGATTATATAAGATGCTGTATTTATCTTTTTTACAATTTATTTGTTCTGTAAATATATATTATAGTGCTTATATTTTTTGAAGAAGAGGCAATGTTGTATGTTATTATGTAAGCTAGTTAGAAATGAATGCAAGCCTCCCCGAGAAAGAGGACTTTTTACGTATGACATCATAATAGACACTCGAGACATTGGAAGACACTGTACAATAACGGATTGGTTCATGTTAAGTACTTATGTTAAAATTTGACAGCTCGCCCCTCATAATTTCTGAATAAGATTAGTTTTGTTGATCTGAAAATTGTACATATATATTCTCATTATATATGCTCTGTGAAGTATGTTTTAAATTCTATTATACGATTATATTACCGATTTTATCCGTTTTTCGATAATTGCAAACATGGTGCTGAAACTAGTAATACAATTGTAGGAATTTGGGTCGGGATAAAATAATAACATTCAATAAGTGATAGGTATAAACGATGATAAATTACTTAAAATAAGTATATTTAACTAAGATGATTAAATTTCAAAATTTGTATATCAAAAGAGAACAGTAAATGAATAGTAATTATAATGTAAAATACATGATTATAGATCTACATCAATTCCTGTTTCCAAAAAGGCTGAATCTGAATGCTAATTCCGGCCATAAAATTGTTTACAAATTAATCTTTACAAATATCATTAAATCTTAATTTTATAGATTTAATTTGTAGATTTAAAATGTACAAAAATTATCAGAAGGTGTCTGTTTCCTTTATATGTCGGAATAGTCATTTATTATTTAACTGATGCGTACCAGTATTTTATGTTTTCTTTTCGTTTGTTTTCTAATTTATTTGAATAATTAAGATGGACTTAAGTACATGCAAGACTTATAGCAAAGTCCATGATACATTTATTTCAACCAGCATACCCCATTAGGCATTAACAAAGAGTAAACATAGGGCCAGAAATAATTCATACACTGGGCCCATTGTACAAAACGTTGACCTTTTCATCTCTTATCAAATTTACTAAGTTGACAATTGAAACCACCAGTGTAATCAGAATCGCTCTATTTCCCTTTCAACTTACTTGCAATAAACACCAGTATCTTGTATTGATCCATAATTCAACTCTCTTGGTATATGATACAAGAGAAATGGAGTTAATGAACCGTGTGTTGTGTTCTCACTTATATTGATTTGAGACAAACTGTTTATGGAGTGTTAGAAAGTAATACCTATGCTGTAGCCTTGTGATATTGGCTCAACTGTTGCATTACAAACAGAATTGTTCTCTCACTCCAATGCCAAGAATTGGATGAAGTAATAGTCACGGCTTATTTATATTGGAGTCTGTCCACCAAAAATCCCGGTCGTAAATTCTTTATGTTAACTTGGGGAAGACATTGTTTCACACGATTGTTGTCCATGACCAAGGATATGTCATCATTGGCCATGGCATTCACCCAAGATCATATCTACAAGGTCAAGGTTGCTACAGGAGTAAATGGGAGTATCTGTCCTGTTAGGACAGCTTTATTAGTTTTTAAAAGTTTAAAATAAGACTACCAATACTTATATTCAGGTCTTTGTGCATTTTAGGTGATTGCAGAACTGCTAACTTGCAGCTGATATTTGTAAAACAAATTAATGGATTATAAAACATCTAGTCATAACTCGTTGAGTTTTAATTAACGCAGAATGTTTAGACCAATGGAATATAAAGTTTCTGAACAAATAGCATACATTCACATTTTACTGATCTTATTTCCAGAGGTCCGTGTTTGTCCAGTGTTCACCAGATTTGTATAGTTGTCTCTTGATATCCTGATGATTGATACTTTGGTATCTGTGATTTTTATATTAAGTATTCAGAATGATTCAATTCTAACGATTTATTTGATTTTGTGGGAGTACTTGTGTGTGTATTGTGCAAATTGGTCACTGTAATAGTTGTTTTAGTATATACACTGTTCAACGAACAAAGATGATGTTTGTTTATTTGAAATAAATGTGAATCTAATGAAATAATTCAGACTTTGTGATGACTGACTTCTTTGCAATTAAATTAATCTATCAATCATCTTTCAAATCTTTCAATTTTAACACATTCAATTGCTCTTCCTGATATGTATATCTTCTAGACTCAATTTTTCGCTTAAGCCTAGTTCACATCAGCATTGCGATTTGTTTGATCGTACGATTTGGCGGTCCTAGGGTATCGTAGACAATTCGCGGCTGCTCTGCGAGCTGCATAAATCGCCCGAAAATCACAAAGAAAATGTGCGTGTCCGATATTTAGATGGCGACGATGCGACAGCCCTGCGGTTTTGCGAATTTGTACGGAGGTCTAGAAGCTGTCGTAGGGAACCCATTTATTTTCCTAAAAAATGGTCGTAGACAGGTGCAAGGCTGATGTGAACTAAACTTTAGTTAAGAGTACAATAAGTATATGTAACAAAACTTATATTATCAACACTTTTATCCATAAAAGGCTGTTCAATGTGGTTGTTTTATTGATCACCTATAAATTGCGAAACTATCAAGCTATACCAGGAAAAGGAAACCAAAATGTGCGATTATTGATGCGTGTGAAAATAGATGGACAGGAGATATATTTTGGTCACCCATTAGCTACACGCTGGTCTCGAATAAAAATTATGATCAAGTCCTCACTGTACATTGTTTCTTCGCGTTCTAGTTTTATTTGGGTGTGGCTGTGCATTTTTACTTCCCACCAGAAATGTTTCATACACAAGGAAACTGACTGGGTGAAATGCCTTAAATTTGAACATGTGCTATGAACTTATGCCAAATCGTGAATGCACTGAGAGTATTTGATGGGTTGGAACTGACAGAAGTTTCAAACTATGAGCAGCTTTTATTATTTTTCTCCAGAACACTTGGTAAATTAAGTCTTTACATGTATTCTGATGATTCACAATATATTTTAGAGCATTATGCTTTCGACAATGAGGGTTAAACTCCCTGTTTACTTGCGCAAGGCCGTTGGTCCCATACAATTTTGTGAATCATTTCTAGAGTTTGTTCTTGTCACATATCATTTACAATACTTAATAAATATCATTAACAATGCTAAATTTATAGTTTTAGAAAAGAAGCCAAAACAAATACTCGAGACGATCGTTTCTGTCCATAAGTCTACAGTTGAACTCGAATTTGATATAAATGTATATTTTCGAAAGAAAAAAAAAAGGTAGGATAAATGGCCAGATGTTTAAAATATTTAAGGAATGAAGTAAATTGTAGAAGTTATTCACAATAATGATAACAATAGTTGCAATGCAATATACTAATTAATTAATGGAAATCTCAATTATATATTCGTGTCAGATTTCCCTCCTGTTTTAAGGAAATTATCGCATGAACAACTGACAGATTGTTTATTCATTTTCTTGAAATGAAAACCTTGAAACACGGACTATCACCTTTTCCTCGGGGACTATCTACAGTGAAATGAAATCGGCCAATTCATTTACATCATTTTATAATTTATAAGTTGATAATGACAGGAACACAATTTTAAGTCCCATGGGGTCGCTGTTATAGAAAAAGATGGAATACGTGAACGGATTTATTCTACTATTGTTGTACATGTCATTTCTCTCGCGACTGCTGTCTCTCGCTTCGTCATTGGTCAATGTTTCTTAATGTTATCACGAACTTTACTTTTAGTTTCCTTGATGTTTGTTTTAAAATTATAGGTGTTTATTTAATTCTTACAGATACACTCACTAAAAGAGCATTAGCTCTATTTTTCAAAAAGTTTTTATCGCCATTTTTTACCAAAAAAATTACAGCAAAAAGATACATGTATACACAATCATAAAATTCTTATATATTCCTATACATTTTGTGAAAATTGCTTGAGAAATCCAGTTTGGCAATTATTAACATGCCATTTCTCAAATTGACCTTACTATTTGTATATGAATACGACACGGTGTTGATATTCGCTCTATTCACGGTGTTGATATACGCTCTATTCACGGTGTTGATATTCACTATATTCACGGTGTTGATATTCGCTCTATTCACGGTGTCGATATTCTTTATATTCACGGTGTTGATATTCTTTATATTGACGGTGTTGATATTCTTTATATTCACAATGTTGATATTCGCTATATTCACTGTGTTAGTGTTCGTTATATTCATGGTGTTTATATTCGCTATATTCACGGTGTTGATATTCGCTATATTCACGGTGTTGATATTCTCTATATTCACGGTGTTGATATTCGCTATATTCACGATGTTGATATTCGCTCTATTCACGGTGTTGATATTCACTATATTCACGGTGTTGATATTCGCTATATTCACGGTGTTGATATTCGCTATATTCACGGTGTTGATATTCGCTATATTCACGGTGTTGATATTCGCTCTATTCACAGTGTTGATATTCGCTATATTCACTGTGTTGATATTCGTTATATTCATGGTGTTTATATTCGCTATTTTCACGGCGTTGATATTATAACCCACAAGAAATCAATAACTCAGCTGTGATCGTAGTTATTATTTTATACCAAGTGTGACTTCAATAAAATGTTCAGGTATCAGCAATATAATTAAAAACCGATCTCTATTCGCTTCCGTTTTCTGATATGTCGCGTATAGGATCTAATGCAATCCGCTATGGGGTCGCGTACAGATGACCTCGTAGGGGTGCCATTTTCAACCAATGAAAAAGCGACTTACAGAATCTCGAAGTGATCAAATAGCAAATGGATGGTTCGAATCACAAAACATATTCTGATGGGTTTGATTTGATTTTTTTGTTTTACGCCATACTCAACAATCTTTCAGTCATATGATGGCGTCCAGTTTTTATTGGTGGAGGAGAAACCCCGGTTACCCGGGTAAAGACCACCAACCTTCCGCAAGAAAACTGGCAAACTTTCCCACTTAATTCGAAATGACCCTAGCGGGATTCGAACCAGAGATGAGAGGTCTTATGTTTTAAAGCGCAATGCTCTAACCACTCGGCCACGGAGGCCCCTATTCTGATGGGATTTTGCGGACTTACGGTTTCCCTTTTTTAATAAATAAATAACATCTCTGTGCCATTAATATTTGTCGCATTTTTATTGGTTGAACATTACACATCTACAAGAGGTCACCCACAGGTGACCCCATAGCGGATTGCGTTAGATCCCCTACGCGACACAGCAGAAAACGGGAGCGGTGAGAGATCGGTTTTTAATTAGATTGAGGTATCAGTAGTTAGTAACAAAATTTCGGTTTCTCAATGCTGGTATCTGGATAGTTCTAAAACCCTATACTGGCGCTGTACATATCAAAATCTGTCAACGTTTTCACCTTCCGTAACCTTTTCACACCATAAAAACTAGTGCAATTTTAGTTCATTATATTATTTAACTTTACAATCGAAAGTGCCAAAACTTGTTTACCAAGGATGACGATGACAGATATTGACCTATTTAACCTTGCAGCTGCAAAAATTGTCGAAATTTAATTTCTATATTTGTTTTTCGATGCATATAATTAACTTTAACTGAAATAAGTCCGAAACATGAATACCATTGTGTAACTAAATCAGCTGCCCGTATTTTTCACGTATGTATAGTGCATGTTATATTTTATCTCGGGGCACACCAATTTTATAATCTGTTTATATTTATAACTCAATAATTTTACTAAAGTATTTTCTCCCCGAACCTCATAGTGTTACAATATTCGCTTTATTAACTGTTGATATTCGCTATATTCACTGTTGATATTCGCTATATTCACGATGTTGATATTCACTATATTTACGGTGTTGATGAAATTATTTTTAAAAGTGAGTATATTGTTCAGTTATACAGCCAAACCTGCCTTAAAGCCAGCTGATTTCAGCAGCTACTCGTCTTCAGCAGCCAATTTGTGTCCCCCCAATCAATTTATCTATGTAAACATACCTAAACCAGCAGCCACCTGTCTAACGCAACCAACGGCCAATGATATACAGGACAAAATGCTTTGTCTCACTGTTTTCAGCAGCCATTTTGTGAGGATTGTTGATCACATGATCTATTTTTAGAAACGTGTAATCAAGTTAGCTGGGCAGCACTGTTATGTACACCTGGTCATCATCTTGACATCAACTTATCACCCATTGGTATATGAATATACCTACATGTGTTGCTATAGACTGCATAATGGACACCAATTTGAAATTTTTAAACATAATACCAAAGTTATAATGCTCAAGAAGATAGTTTCTGTCAATTAGACTTCATCAGTTGAGCTGCAACTTTAAATAGATTTTCTAAAGGGAGGGTGGTTGAACTGATATCTTATTGACAGAAATGATAGTCTTGATCATTTAAGTATAATTATCACTTTGGTATTGTTCATAATATTTATAAATGATCCAGATTTGCGTGGTACGGTACAGTGTAGTAATTTAGAATTTCAAGATTTAGGAGTTATTTTTATGTATGTTGTCTTTAAGTATTTCCCGTTTGATGATGTATAAATATGGCCGCCCTTATGGTCTCGTGTCTGAAGATTTCTCAAAATATCCTAAACTTACATTTAAAATTATCATCTTTATATTAACACAGCGTATACAAATTCACATACTTATGTAAAATTGCTTAAGTCGAGACACCGGTTATCAAACTCTTTCCATGGTCTCCGGTAGTAAAAAGACCTGAGTACTTCAAAACATGCAGAAAATCCTTCCTATATATGTGGAAATCAAACGAACCCAGATCAGCACCAAAACTACAGATACCAATACGTTAAACGTTAGGAATTTCAGAAGACAGTTTTCATATAATATGCTGAATATTGAACAAACATACGAGACTCTGAAAAAACAGAGGTGGGATTAGGTACCAAGGAGGAGTTTGTTTGAACGATGTTCTACGTCACACTCAACATTGTTTCAGTCATATCGTGGCAGCCAGTTTTTAATGGTGGAGGAGATAACCCGGGAATCGACCTTCTGCAAGTAAACTTTCTCACGAATCCAGCGGTTCTCGAACTCACGCTGATCAGAAGTGAGACTTCGTGGTTTAAAGCGCGAAACTGTAACCTATTGACCACAGAGCCTCCGCCAAGAAGGAGTAGTGTTAAGCTAGGAAACGAACATGGAATAAAATATTATATGAAAATAGACACTGTCGATCACTGTAAGTGTATCTTGGATATATGATGCTTAGACTCTGATGTTAATCATATTGAATTATTGACAGTTTTATATTTTTGTATTCCAACACAATGTGAAATTATACTTTACTTTTCTACAAATATTGATAGATATATGATTTAACGCGAAAAAAAGTTGACTGAAATAGCCGACAACATTTAAATGAATACCGTTGAACCGTTATGATATCATTATCTAGTTCGAAAATATGTTTGTGCAGAATCAAGCGAATTCGTTTTGCTTCAAAACAAAATGAAAAATGACCCTGTCGAGTTAGAGGGCGGTAGAATGATTGTTTTAAACACTATATTTGTATTTATGTAATACCATAACATTTAATTTTCCAATAAAGTATGCTTGAAATATTCCAACATCTTCAGGTGAGAATTTAAAAAAAAATAATAATCCATTCGTTCTCAGCCTATCCTAACCCTCTGAATCCTTGGTATATTAATCAATGTACATGTTTTCGGAGTACATTTAACGCTATGATCGCTTGCCATGGTCTAGTGAAGAACGTTAGATTAGTTTTTACGCCATATTCAACAATTTTTCAGTTATAAATATGGTTGCGGCAAAGGTATTCATTGTATAAAAGGTAAGAGTTTAATGCCTGGTAAGGCACTATTGTTATATTTTATGATAGATAAACATGTCCCATGTACATATGTTAGGTTTTTAGGCTCCAAATATTGAAGGGGTAACAAATATTGCACATCAAATGTTGGCAATTCGTTGTTGAAATATTAATATCCGAAATTATCTCATTGACAGGTATTAACCATATTTGATGTAACTATTTGATGATTCTTCTTCAATAATCATTCAAAAATATTTTATTGATATCAAATATATGTCTTTCATCTAAAAGACTAATTTTAAGACATTAGATAAAATTTACTTTTTTCCATAATTTACCAAGATTGCCTCGGAAATATTCGAATATAACATACTCATTATGGATACCTTATTAATGGTGGAGAATAGAACTCGGTTACAATGTTCCCCGGAAGGAGACCTGAGGCCTTCCGCAAGTAAAATGGAAAACTTTCTCACGAAATCAGCTCGTTCGATTCGTAAGCAGACGTACGTCACCGGATTCAATTCCTTGAAACGAGTCATACATAAACTAAATACAGGTAGTGTGTGCTCCTTTGGCAAACACTCAACGTAAGAAGTGAAACTGGCCGCTGATCTTTCGGGACCCGAAGTCACCAAATCTCCTCAATACTGAAACTCCAGTACCGGTGACTTTCCAAGATTTCAAGATATTTAAATGCAGAATGTATGCTGAAACTGGACATACAGGTACTTAAATGACATATAATTGTAAATAATGGTCGATTTAGAAGCGCTAGAGAAAAAAAATATTATAAACATAATACCAAAGTTGTAATGTGTATGACGATCGTTTCTGTTTATTGGATTAAATATTACTTTATGTATCATCTTTTTCACACCATGTGACGTCAATATGTTTGTCACGTTTCTTTGGCATTAGTATCAAATTCTAGCTCACACAAAGAATGGATAAAATAGTTATTGAGTTGAAAAAGGAAAATGGGTGCATAATGCTAGTATTTTCTTCAGAAACTGACTTGATGGACACTAAAAAGTTCCTTTAGCATACTCCTTCTTTATACCCAATACTGCAACAACTCGACTGTTAGGTGACTGAATTTCTTGTGTGTTTAATAGAACCTTTAGCAGTAACTGCGATTCTGTGACTTTGCTAGTCTTCCGGTTGGCAAAATGGTACAGATTCCCGGAAAATGACGTCAAGAAACAATCAGTTACTATAACGACGTCTATGTTTTTGCGGGTATCTGTATCATTTTGCCATCCGGAAGACTGGCATAGTCACAGGGCCGCAGTTACTGCTAAAGGGTCTATTCAATCTACATATTTCTATTCTTTTCACATTTGATGTGGGTGCTTAGATGAGTGATATAGGTCCTCTTGGGCCTCTTGATTCCTCTCATGTACATCTGAGCGAGGTAACACTAACATATTGAATGTCTTTAAGTTTATTTCCAGAAATCGAACGCGTGACTTCCCGCTTGCGAGTCGAACGCTCTTCCTGTAGACTACCACCAGAAATAGTTTTTGCTAGATGACACAGATGTAATTGTAATGTTAAACTGACTGCATGACTAGCATTTCTTAGATAACATTTGATTGCCCTGCAGATGGATAACATGGTTTAAGTCCCTGTCACACATTGACGATTTTGCCAACGTAGATATGGAAATTCACCTCATTATAGAAATCATAGTGAATACACTACTGGTAATACTTTTA
Organism: Atrina japonica; assembly: GCA_030159075.1. Classification (NCBI taxonomy): domain Eukaryota; kingdom Metazoa; phylum Mollusca; class Bivalvia; order Pterioida; family Pinnidae; genus Atrina; species Atrina japonica. The sequence continues at coordinate 18,435 of BROG01000547.1, forward strand.
TAAGGGGTCTCCGTGGCCAAGTAGTAAGAGCATCACCGCATGACAGTGTAGGTTCAAGCTCCGCTGAAAACTAAGGCTAAGCTGATTGTTTGAGACAGTTTCCCAGTCAACATGTAGAAGCCTGGTGGTCTCGAGCTCTTCCAGGGTACATTGTAACTATCCCATATAAAACATCTCAGATACCAAAGTATAAATCATAAAGATGTCAAGGACACAGATACAAATCCAGCAAAAATGGACAAACACGGACCTCTTGAAACTAAGAGGTGGGATCAGGTGCAATGGAGGAGTAAGATCCAGCATTATAAACCATTGTATAACTGGAGACCCGTTGGTGTAGCACAGACACTACTTAAAGCAACATGAACTGTCGTCTGCAAACATTTATATTTATAGTTTATATATTATAATTATTTTTTATTATGTAAATCAGAAAAAGATCACATGATGGTTTAAACAACAAATGCATATATATCATTAGAGTAAACTCGTTAACCCGTTGGAACTGTAATTTTGAATCAACCATCACTCTGAACTTCGCACTCTGGGTCAGAAATCACCAAATTTATTCAAAACTCAAGCTCTATTTCTATATGATTTTCTTTTTGTATAAGTTCTTGATGCGACTGTGTAGGAAACACATTTACATCTTTTTTCCATTCGCATAGAAAATATCGGGTAAAATTTATGAATTTCCCATAAGAATTGCAAAATACTTTGATTATTGTACTCAAAATTTGAGTATGTACTCCAACTATTTTTTGACATTTTTTGAAATTTTCTTGAATTGAGCAACACTTGACATCATTATTTACATTTGTATATCCTAAACATACAAACTGGCCAGTTACAGAATAAATTCTGTGTGTTTTTATAAAGTTAGCTGAGCTTGAGGACTGAATAAATTCGGTGACTTGGAATCCTAATCTTTCGTTAATATCTACGTGTCTGGTCAAGGAAGCACTTGTGATTTGCAGTGAACCACCTTGTATCAACAACAGAATCGGACGTATAGGCCTACCAAGATAAAGTGGCACATCTGTGTCATATCAGAAACCAATAAAATACAATCTCTTACACAGAGTTGTCGGTCCTCGCACTCCTCAATAATTTCTGTCAACGTCTAAAAGGAAGTCCCAAAACACGTGGTCATGTAACCCACAGAATGTATATTAAAACTAAATTACACAGAGTAAGGTAACTTTTCGCAAAAATATAGTCCCTATATTTTTATCCATTTTTAAAAAAGTACTTTCACCTCATATAGTATTTTTTCTATGTCAGCACTAAAAAATATTTAAAAAAACCAAGACCTTATAAAGAGCAAAATCTATGGTAGATTTACATATTTTTGCCAGAAACTGACCAATGCCGGGACGTTGACAAAAATTGTTGAGGAGTGCAAGGACCGACAACTCTGTGTAAGAGATTGCAATACAATGCTGTCTATTTTCAAAAGGTAGGGGTATCCAGGTAAAATAGTTGCCTTACTCTATTTCTACGCATTATTGTAGCGCTAATAGTTCGTGTCAGTCACCCCTGCTAAAACCTAAATTAGACTTCTTGTGTTTCAAAACATGAGCCAAGTTATCTTGGTAGAACTATAATCGCGTGTATTTATGCCAAAAATGCTTATTATATGTGAATATCCAGTGTAGCTTTGGATTACGTGTTTCCGGTAATTGCTTCAGCTTCAACAAAATGGTGGTAAGCTAAATGTTGTCTGACACCTTTGTACTACGATTACATCAGAGAAATACTGTATTGCTTTACAGTGTTTATTCCTTGTCTTAAAACCGTGTTTGTGGGTTAAAATCTCAATAACGTTAGGCAATGTCGTGTTGAGAGATATTTTTATTGTATCATAATAGTATAGAATTGGTCTAACAATACCCCCAAAATACCATCAATGAGAAATTATACTGCTTTAAATCTAGAATCCAACAGAAAGAAAAATCTCAACTGAATGAAAAACCTAACCTTGTGTTACTCTTATTATAATATTTCGCACTCGATGAGATATTTTGGTACTGTGAACTACGAAACCTCAGTAATCAGAGTCGGAGATAATCTTAGTATCAGCGAGAATATGATAGAAACATACGTCATGTAGATCTACAGTGATGTGCCAAAAGTAATGCAACTTTTAATTTTTCTCTGTATATTTCATATAAAACAACATTTTATTTAAAAATCTTATTACAAAGTGTTACAAAGTCATTTTCCTCTCAATTTTCATACAATTTTTACTATCAGCCATTAAAGTTTTGAAGTTGTTGTTTCGTTTCTAATAAATTTCCATTGTTTTGTTTTATTGTACCGATGAGTTATGCAATATTCATTCAAAACTGTTCAGGCCTCTTTTTGATATATATAAATGAATGAAAGATTTATAATGCTGGCTGGGCAAACGAAACACATACATGAATAATGTACAAAGTATCGCTCTTCATTCTAGCAAATTAACTCTTCTTTTAAAAGCTTAGAATTATGACAAAGCAAAAGGGGCTTTAAGGGCAATTTTTGGCCACCTCTTGGAAAAACTTAAAATTGTGATATTCTTGTGAGATGAACTGTCTGCTGATAATTTAAATCGATTTTTTTGGTGATTTTTTTTCTCAGTTCTGGGGTAAAATACATGAAAAACAGCAAAAAATCACATATTTCTGGAATTAATTCATTACTTTTTATTTGATGTACAAATATTAATGGAATTAATGTTGCATCTAGTGTATAATACAATATTGTCACATGGAAAGTAAAACATGGAGATGTATTGGTATATTCGCTCTTTTTTGAATAAAAACACTGGAAATTAACCAAAAATACAGATTTTTGGATATATTTTATAACTTTGAAATCCTCATGTAAAAATAATAATTTTGATAAAACACTCATAACATCATAATGAACTTTAAATTAATCAACAATTGCGGTATATCAAGTATGTCTTATCACTAGTTTTGGGGTAAAAATACTGAAAATTACAAATCACAGATTTTTGGAAATATTCTATAACTTGCAATTATCATGTATACAATAATAATTTTGATAAAACACTCATAACATCATAATAAACTTTAAGTTAATCAAAAATTGCAGTATATCAGGTATGTCTTATCACTATTTTAGGGGTAAAACACTTAATATTAACCAAAAATCACAGATTTTGGGAAATATGTTATAACTTTGAAATAATTATGTACATGTATACAATAATAATTTTGATAAAACACTCCTGACGTCATAATAAAAGTTAAGTCAATCAACAATTACAGAATATCATGTTCGTCTGATCACTATTTTTGGGGTAAAACACTGAAAGTTAACCAAAAAGAACAGATTTTTGGAAATATTTTATAACTTGAAAATTATCATGTATACAACAATAATTGTAATGAAACATTCCTAACAACATAATGAACTTTACATAAATCAACAAATTGCAGTATATCAAGTATGTCTGATCACTATTGCATGAAAAACACTGGAAATTAACAAAAAATGACAGTTTTTTTGGAAATAAAATAATTTTGATTACACTTCCAACACCATAATAACCTTTCAGTAAATCAACAATTGCAGAATATCAGGTTTGTCTTATCACTATCTTTGGGGTAAAAACACTGAAGATTAATAAAAAAATCACAGATTTTGTGAAATATTTCATAACTGAAATTCTCACGTATACAAAGATGTTTTAATAAAGTACTCTTAACATCAGAATAAGCTTTATATTAAACTACAATTGCAGTATATTAAGTTTGGATGAAATCATTATTTTGGGGGGAAACATTTAAAATTAACAAAAATTCACAGATATTTTGAAATATTTTGTAACTTGGAAATTCTCCTGTACACAGTAATAATTTTGATAAAACACTTCTAACATGACATTAGGTTTTACGTTAGTCAGCAACAACATATCAACTTAGTTTAAACATTGGGGGAGGGTAAACATTGAAAATTTAAAAAAAAAAATTAATTTTGGAAAGATTTTGTAACTTGGAAAATTCTCCTGTATTCAATAATTTTGATAAAATACTTCTACCATAACAATAGGCTTTAAGTTAGTCAAAAATTGCCACATATCATTCTGACCATAATTCTGGGTGTAAAATCAGTGATATGGACAGCAATATCACAGATTTTGTGAATTTTTAGACATTTTTCCTTATATAAAACATTAAACCTTTGATTTAAAATGTACAAATCATTCTAAATCATACATCAATTAAATAAAGAAATATCAGTACCTTGTCATATCATTATTTTACTGAGAATTGTTAACCAAAATCACAATCTTCTGGAAACAAGCAATTATTACATGTATTCTACTATAAACCTAAATTACAATTATGACCCAAGTGAACGTAATCTTAATAAAGTACCTTTATGCATTGTTCTAGCTTAGAATGTTAAAAACACACAACAATTACTATAATAGCAGATAGAGAATGCTGTTAAGTAAACCAATAGAAGACAGCATCAGATTAATTATACATATAATGCATTATTGTGGTAATTATAGTCAAGAAGAAAAGATTATGTGGACGGACTGACAAACAAGTCACAGCATGACACTTTCTCATAGTATTTAAGTTATATAAATTTATTTTAAAATTTATTTTAACTATTCCTCATGGCTATTGTCTTCACTCTCTGAGCCGTCAATCAATTGTGGAACAATACTTGCATCTTCTACGAAGTTTGACCAATGATGAACACTACTGACTGTATCTGAATGTCTCCCATTACTGAGATACCACAACACTGATGCAACATGGGTGTGCAGCTTTCTGTAGTTTTCCCTTTTCATAACTGATATAAATTTCGCCCTATTTTTCAGTGCTGACAATGTCTAGGGAGAAACATCGCGCTTAAATCTCTATATAAAGGGAAAATCATAACAAAATGATACTCCGTTTCAATGCAGTTTATATTACAGTTTACAAATCCTATCATTATGAAGTATATTGAAATACATATTCACTTCAAGTGAATGAAATGCACATCTGTATCTTGACATCGCTTAAAATTCGGGGATAAATATTTTTCGCATTTGAAATCACTTTTGAACAGAAACTGAGTAATATTTGAATTTGATACTATCACGTATGTCACTTATCGAACAAATTGGACACGTAATTTATCACATAAAGTACCAAATAAAAAAAATACTGTCAACATTCTCGTGTACCCATACTTCACTAAATCCTAGTGCATCAAAAATACATTTTACTTTATAGGTTCATGGACTTCTACCAGCTACAACATCGTCGTCGTTACTTTGATATAGCTTGAATTGTAGTGAGGATTGGCTACTCACACTCTTCACCCAATACTTTATTACTTTCTCCTTACATAGCAATGAGAAAGCATATCTTCCTACTTTACCTATGACCGGTACAAATGCGGTTTGTTTTTGAATTATTGACACCCCAAATCTCCGAACCATACAGCATACCGCATAAGACATACAATGAGTTTATCAAATAGATCAAAGTTCATCTGAAATGAACAGCTTAGATTTTCAAATAAGCGCATTAGTCCGTAAGGTTTGAGAATGCTTTTGTTGACTGACCCATAATTGCTAGATTCATATTGGTCGTCCTTGACAATACCACGCCAAGGTAACAGATACTGTCAACCTGCCCAAGGGGCTCACCACCATACATTAAAGACCTTTGGTTTTGCCTACATTTTGTAAACACGCACATTTTTGTTTTGGACACATTCACTGTAATTTGCCATCTTGTGCAATATCTTGTAGATCATCTAGCATTCTTTAAAAGCCTCCATGCATTTCAGAAAAAAGTACTGTGTCATCGGCAAACAGTAAGTGAAAAAGTGTCATCTCTTCAATTATTACTGGATTAGCATTTTGAACATCGATACCGTTCTCCAGATCATCTATGAACAATATGGAACGTATCGGCGAGAGTGATTACCCCTGTTTTAGACCGAATTTAGTGTCAAAGAAAGTGGACATTTTGGATTCACTTCGACTGCATGCCTTTACACTGTTATAGATGGCCTTCAATATCTGCACAAATTTGTTACTCACTTCAGTGGCAAACAATTTCTACCATAGTGCCTCTATGTTCACATAATCAAACGCCTTTTGAAAGTCAATTAATGCTGAGTAGACTAGCCTCTTAGTTGTAAAGGACAGACACCACCAAATATTTTCCCATAGGTTTTGCCGTTGCATTTTTACTTCAAATTTTCACTTGTTTACAAACTCGTAGTATTCCGCACCAAAGGAAAATATCTATTCTCATATGTGAGGATGGGAACCCAACCTGAAGAGAAACACAGTCTATAATGTGTCACACCCCTACCTCTCAATCCCATTCATTGATATTAAACAAAAACCATTTTCTTCACAAAAACTTAAAATTTGGATCATTGCTTAATGAGCATGAAACCAATTAGGCACCAGAAGTAAAGAAGAATTTCTGAAGCTCACTTAAAAGTAAACCATGTCATTTTTATATCATCAAATTGCTTTTATTGACAAGGAATGAAGTGCATCCTTAATAAAAGTGTAAAACTTCTGGGAGGGGATAAGTGTCTCATCATGTAAGTAATTAAATACACACTTAAAATTGCTTTTAAAAAGGATTAAAAGTCAATATCACTTCGAATGCATACTTTATAATTATCTTTACAGGTACTTGCCAATATTTCCTTTCTACACTGTTATCAGCATAAGGGGGGTAATTTAAATTAATTTGTATGCTGTTTACAGATGGCCTTCAATATCTTCACAAATTACAACTAAAGGTACAAAATACACTGCATGAGTAAAATGACATGGTCCAATATGTTTTACCTCAAAAAGGTCTGATTTTAATTAAAATGAGTTAAAATTTACAATAGAAACATCATTCTAAATATTTTTGCTAGTGGGTGTAATATTAAACAAACAAGCACACCTATTCAATTTGCACCTTGCCCCATTTCACAGAGACCCTCAAATCTGTTTAAAAGTAAGAGTAAAAGTGAATGAATTGCAATTTAGGTGATAAAAATTAGAGAAATGACCATGTGTCAAATGTGAATTTCTCTATAGGACAGACACCACCAAAATATTTTCCCATAGTGCCTCTATGTTCACATTTTCAATCAAACGCTTTTGAAAGTCAACCCTGTAATGTGATCTTTTTTATCACCTTAATTTCACTTATTAATGTAATTTTTTCATTTAATGACCAATCAGATTGCTGGGCTCATTTTAGTTGTAAACACTTGTTTTTCCTAAACACTTTTTCAATTATGTTGTGAAATGCAAATACACAATCTATTAATCCATGTTTTCCCCATAAAACCATATTGAGCATTTGATAATAGCCCTTCACTCTCTACAAATTTATTTAGCCTATTCCGAAGCACCATAGAAAATATCTTACCAAAACGGAGATAAGAGTGATTCCTCTGTAATTGTCCACTACATGTTTGTCTCTCTTTTTAGTATAATGCCTTTAGTCCATAATTCTGGGTATGCCCCACCATCAAAAACCAGACTGAAAATCAGCGTGACTGGTGATGTAATTGATTCAATACAATCCATAAAAATTCTGTTGGCACTGAACTCGCCCCACTCGATTTGACTCTTTTAAGACTTTTTATAGCTTTGCGTACCTCGTCATTAGAAAAAGCAGCATCAAACTCTGGAACAACAACAGGAATAGGATGGAAATCATCAGTCTCAACACTCGACTCCTTATTAGAAATTTTCTTAAAATAATCTACAAAACTATTCATTGGAATCCTTCCATTCTCGTGACCACTTTTTCTATGCCTTTTAACTTTTCCCCAAATCTGTTTCGGATTCGTTTTTGCCAGATTATTAAGTTCACTCGCTTGTCTCTTTTTTTAATCACCGTGTGCTTTCCTTTTCACTTTTCCAAAATTGGTTTTACATAAGAGTAGCCTGTTTAGCGAGTCTGCTGAAGGATTTTCTCTATAATATAGTCTGTTAGACGTGAAATCCCTTTTCCAGTAGCACATTGATTATTAAACCATGGTGAGTCACGTTTGTTTCGTATCTTATTTACATTCATAGTAAAACCTTTCTTACCATAAATCTTAAAACATGTATCATACCATGTATTTGTTACATTAGCTATTACATCATCAATACTAATTTGTCCTTTTATAACATTTTCTACAATAATATCAATGTCACTCATGTTCTCAAGTACAAGCTCATTTAAATGAACAGTTTTGTCACCATTCCATTCTAATTTGTCTAGAATTGTAATAATATTTTTATCTAAAGTATTGCATAAAAGTTTGAACTGTACAGGTACATGGTAAAACAACTCATCTTTTTCATCTATTGTAAAGTGCTCACTGCATTCAAAACTACAAAAATCACAAATCACATAATCAATAGTGCTTCTACCCATACTAGATATGTATAGGTCAACCAAGGTAAAGTGGCACATCTGGATTGAGTCAAAATTCAAAACAATACGGCCTACTTTCCAAAAATAGGTTGTACAGGTAAAATATATTGCCTTGCACAGACTCCATGCATTACTGAATCTCTAATACTTTTGTGACGAAGAAAAACATAAAAATGTATTGTATTTATTTACTGTGTTTATGTTTATATATGTATATATAATTGGGCACAACGTTTCCTCACCAAATTTCAGATAAATGATAATATAATTCAAACCTATTCATTGGCCATCAGAAAGTTTATCGCAGCTTATTTTTACATGCCCGTCTTTATTTACACTGTATATATTGTTAATTAAACCATCTAAATAAATGTTTTATGGCGTTAATGACTGACTAGTGCAACTGGTGTTTCCCCTACCTGTAAGACAAATATTGCTCACGCTCTCTCTCTCTCTCTCTCTCTCTCTCTCTCTCTCTCTCTCTCTCTCTCTCTCTCTCTCTCTCTCTCTCTCTCCTTTATACTAGTATTCGCAAAATGATAAAAAAAACCTGTGTATTCAACTTCGTACGTTGACATGCCTCATTACAAAATATCAGATGAGAACTAACCGTAAATATGGTCATTAAAAGGAAATCAGTTATTATTTATGTATATAATAAGTGTGATGTCGAACTGTAAAAACTATATTGAATCTGTCGAGGTCTAATTGTGAGAAGGTGTGACTGATCAGGATAAGAAGACGGAACTTCATTTTGTATGGAAAGATGAGATACGCACAGGATAGTTAATGATTTCACTCGATCAGATATCACGCATATAGCGTGTTGATACAACAGAGTATATGCAAGCAGAAGGGATACTTTAGTAATCTGTGAATACAAATGATACGTTCCAAGTGTATAATATAATTGGGGATAATTACTACTAAATTGTTTCACTACGTTATTGTGAAATATATCTCGACTATATTTCTATGTGAAAGGAAAAAGAATACTTTTATTGTTCACAAACGTAATGTGCGACTTAGTCGAGTTTAATTTGCTTCTTAATTTGCTGAAAATTTGCTTCTTAATTTGCTGAAAACAGTTTTTCTTCACTGCAAATATTCGTATTTTACAGAATACCAACAAATGTGATTTCATAGATGGAAACGGGGGAAATGAAAACAGAATCAACTACATTTTTGACCAGAAATTCTACTTTTACTCGAGACAGTAATACATGCAATGATTGTCATCTGGATTTGACAAAGGCGGAACTACCAGTACTGCTTCTTTTGACGTTGGTCATGAACACATTTGCCGTCATTATTCTCATAAAAATAAGAAACAAATGTAAAGGAATAGACCATTTAATGGTACTTACTTTGGCGGTAAATGATCTTGTAACGACTGTTCTCTACACGGTGATGTGGATAGGAGGGTGGATCAAATGTGGATGTTTGTTGAATCACCAGTACTGTGGCATTTTAGGATGGTTTGCTACCGCAATGGTCATTTGGTCGGCATGGGTAGTTATAACTATGGCGGCCTGTAGGTACTTAGCTACAGTAAAACCTTTGTACTACAGGTCCAATGTCACAATTTCCGCGGTGCTTACTGTTCTTGTTTCTACACTGTTTCTAAGTCTTTTACAATTAATTTTCCCATTCGTGGACATTGCAGCTCCTTATGAGTTTTATAGTGACAACAGAATTTGCGCCTACAATTTCACAGCAAAAGCGGGTAAACACGCCGGCCATAGAATAATTTTAGGGATTCTAGCAACGGAGGGACTTATTGCCACGTGTGTTGTTTTGTACCTCAACTTCTGTATAGTATACAAAGTAAGTACATTCTTTTGTTTATTTTACCTCAGAGCAGAAACAGTAATGTTGCTGTCAAATTTCGTAGCTGTGAAAAACGCCGACAAAAAAAAAATTATTGAAATTTACTGTTGAATTGTAACATGTCGTTATCTTAAATATAAACACTAAATATAATACCTTCCGGACTTATGTCGCCTAACCTTTCATTCCTAAATATATTAGTAGTATGTACTTTTCTATCGTTTAAGACCAGTCTATTATGGTCTGTAGGGTTGACAGGGTTAAGTGAAATATTTCAAAGTAAACTAAAATAGAAAGAATCTAAAAGCGAAAGTATAACCACATTGCTGAAAAGAAATTGCATTTCCGGAATCATTTGTTGTTTAAAAGATAAATTGATATGAATATTAACTGAAAAGAAATAAATCAGTTAACTAGGACGACAAAATCACTGGCATATGGAGTTTATATTTCATATATGTATATGCCAGCGTGTGTTCAACATATGAACATTTCATATACAGATGTAAACTACTCACTGACAAATTATTGACATAGGGATATCGAAAACCGCGTTTGATGTCATCGTTCCGCAAATTTTACGGTCGGTATAATAGTCTTGTTTGCGATTACTCTGTTTTACTGGGTGAAATGTTGAGTTGCCTTTTCGTTGGCGGTTGTTGAGACGTCTGTACCAATTGTGACGAGGATTCGTTCCTAACGTTTTTCATTTGGACTTGACTGTGGACTCACGGCGGGTGTGACCGGTCGACAGGGGATGCTTACTCCTCCATGGCACCTGATCCCACCCCTTGGTTTCCAGAGGTCCGTATTTGTCCATTTTTGTCGGATTTGTATCTGTGTCCTGGACATCCTAAAGATTTATACTTTGGTATTTGAGATGTTTTATATTACAAAAATAACAATAGGGTCAACTGACCTAAAGTCGTATGACCCTAATAATAATAAGAAGAAGAAGAAGAAGAAGAAAGAAGAGGAGCAACAACAACAACAAATCAAAACAGAAATATGTTAACCAAGTACCGTCCTAATTTAGACAAGGATTACATTAAGCCGCAGAAATACTCAATATCGAGCCAAAAAGAAATCAATATCGAATCGCATTTCATATAGCTATACACCTAGCATCGCATCCAAGCTATTCAATTACAAACAGGTTTTGCAGTGCCTAGACATCAACCATCTTCTACACAACACTGTCGCATGTTCATGTGCTTCATCTCCTTTCAAATACAATACTATCGGGCATGTCATTACCGGCGACGTTTCTATTGTTGAAAATGAAAGCCTCAATAATCTTATTTTGAGGGGCCCTAAAT